>JAJIYU010013940.1:0-13532 GCA_030144865.1 Tinospora cordifolia
ATATAATAATCATTTAAAACATGTTTTCACACATTTTTATATTTATTTCATAATTTTTAAAAATCTATTTTCGATTTGAATGCATTTGAAAATTTTGGGGCATTACAGAAGACTCGCACTTTGATTGGACACCTCATGGTGGGTCGTCCGGGATAGGAGACCTTGGAGGTCATGTTTCGTTTATTTTAGTGAATTGTTTTACTGTATTTACTTTGGTTTTGAAATTTAGTTTATTTTATCTTTGAATGAGTTTTCATGTTTAACAATTATGGTTATAAAAATAGTTTTTCAAATAATTTTGCGGCGTAGACTGTAATTATGATTTTTGATTCTTAATTATTTATTATAATTGCAGAAACTGGTGAATATAATGAGAAATTATTTGGATCTCTTGTTTTGTTGAGCATGAATTTTCAGATACTTATTTAAAAACATCTTATTGAAATTTGAAATTGAAGAAGAAGGTTTTGATAGAACGAAAAAAAAATTAAGTAGTATCTCGATTTTCAATGGACAATGATCCACATGTGAGGTAACACGTGATATGAGGTTTGGTTGAAAATTGGGGTGTTACAATAGTACTCCTCAATATTATCATCCGAGGATCCGTCAGCATGAAAACCCTCTTATGCAAATAACAGAAACGTTCAGCAGGGCCTGTTTGAAAAGGAACCATCGTTGGAGAAAAATTAGATGAGATAGTGAGTATGCAGGCCCAGTTCTTTAAAGAATTAACTGGAAGAATAGATCAGAATGACAACAAAGTTTCAGGGTTGGAAGTTCAAGTAGGAAACATTAATGCTATAGTCAAAAACCTTAAGACTTAGATGTAATAAATAGCCCAAGCATTCTCTACTCAACAGCGAAACTCTTTTCAAAGTGACACTCATGTCAATCCAAAAGAAAGCTGCAAAGCTATATTTACAAGAAGTAGGAGAGAAATCTAGAGCCCAACAATTCCCTCCAGCCTTCCTATGCTAGTTGATGAACCTATCCATTCTAATAGGCATGTTCTTACAAAGCCAACTGATCTAGTGCTTACTGATGAACCCAAACCAAAGGCAGAGGTTAGACGTCCCAACATTACTATTCAAGGTAGCAAATACCTTGAGCCTCCTCCGTTACCCTTTCCGCAAAAGTTTTATAAGAAGCAGATAGATCATGAGACTATGCGGTTGACAAAGGAGTGTAGTGCTATAATATAAAGAAAGCTACCTTACAAGATAAAAGATCCGGGGAGCTCCACTATTCCGTGTAGTATAGGCACTAAAATATTTGAGAAATCTCTTTGTGACTTGGGGGCTCGTGTAAACTTAATGCCACTTTTTGTGTACCAGTGGTTGGGCCTATCTAAAATCAAGCCAACCAGTATTACTTTTTAGCTTGTAGACCGTTTTGTCACTTATCCATGAGGGATTATTGAAGATGTGCATGTTAAAGTGGATAAGTTTATCTTTCCAGCTGACTTTGTTGTTCTTACTATGGAAGAAAACGAGGAGATACCATTAATTCTTGGGCGGCCATTCTTAGCCACTAGTCAGGCTCTAATAGATGTCGTCATGGGAGAGCTCACGCTAAGAGTGAATGAAAATCAAGTTGTTTTCAACATTTATCGTTCATTGAAGCCCCTACTTGAAGTATGAGAATGCAAGAAGGGTAATGTCATCCAAGTTGGAACTAAGATAGAGGTTGAAAAGCCCAGACCCCCTGATATTAAGGCTCCAGATGCTGAATCCAATAAAAAGAAGGCCATAAAAGCACATAGGAAGCTGAAATATGCTATAAAAGAGCTGCTGGATGTTGTTTATGCACAAAAAATTCCTCTGAAGCAGTCACAAGATCCAATCCTACAATATAAGCAGCCTCCAAATATTATGAAGCAAGAGTTACCCAAAGCCAAAGTGTTCGTGAGGATCAAAAAATTTGGTTTCGGTTAACCCTTATCTACGTCAAGCTGACGACATTAAATATAGTGCTTAGTGGGAGGCAACCACTGGTTTTTATTTTGCATTTATTTTATATTTGTTATGGTTTAATTTAATTTTCTAGGTATGCATGCATTTTAGTTTAGTCTAAAAGAACAATTGCATGCATTTTAGTTAATAATTCTCTAATAGTTGTCTTCTTTTTGCCATATGCAGGTTTTCTGAGCTTTCTAGCGTACTCTCCTCCCCATGAGCATCAAAGTGAAGTTGTGCTATTGAGGACAAGGCACAGTTAAAGTTTGGAGGTGAGCATTGAAGAATTCTTCTTCAATTTCTTCAATTTCAAGTTTATTTTCCTTCATATTACATATTCTGTGTGCATTAATTATTCTAAATTGCATATATATATATATATATGGGCATATCACATACATAGCTATTTTTGAAATTCTTTCATGACATTTAGATATCATGAGTATTTATTTATTTAGGGTTAATACATGATCATATTAGCTTTAGGACATGAACATATAAAACATATAAGTGTCACTTAGGCTAGATCCATGCCATATTTTTGAAAATTTTCACTAAGTGACCTATGAAATTGAAAATTCCTCTAGTGTGATGAAAAAATGAACTAGGGTACTTTCAAAGAGTTTGTGTGCTTGGTTTGTTCAAAATTTGACCTTGATAGATCTCTTTAGTCTTAGGTATATTGAGAATTCAAAAACTGAGGAAAGTGAGGAGTGGAAGCCAAACCACAAGTGGAGAATATTTTCCAAAAACTTTGGAAATAATTAAATTTATCTTGAATACTACTTAAGGATGACTCTAGGAAGGAAATGAAGTAGGCCATCATTATTTGAGTTCTAGCCTAAAGGCCAGTCCTGACATTTATAATCTTTTGTAACCAGTTTTGAGCCTTATAGCCTATTTTTTTTTTGTTATGAACCTAAACATTATATATAAACACTTTATCTTTTCATGAATATTTCAATTGAACTTATTTATGTGCACTCATACTTATAATACTGCTTATTGTGATGATGTGAAAAAGGAGGGGATGCTGACATTGAGATAAATATGTTTTTAGTTTTTGTGTCTATTTTTGATATTGTTTAAAAAAATAAAAAAAGACAAAAAACAAAAAAAGAGAAAAAAGAGAAAAAAAGAAAAAGAAAAAAAGAGAAAAAAAGAAAAAGAAAAAAGGGTTATAGTTATTTCAATATTGTCAATGAAAGTTGAGCTTCCTACTTTTGTATGAGTGTACATGTGGGTACATGTGAGGAAATAAGTTTAGGGGAGCTATGAAAATAAGGTTGTGATGCATGAATGAAGAAAACAATAAGATATTGAATAGAAAGGATCAAGCTATACTGAGAAAATCAAACAAAATAGGTTATTATTGCTATGAATGTAAACTTGAGTCAGATTTAGAAACCTATTACACCTGTGTAACAATATAAACTTTTTGAATAATAGTTAAAGTAAATAAAAATAAAATCAAATACTTGAAAAATGTAAATTTTAATTCTTAGGGCTAAGAAAAATTAAAGACAAGTTGTTAAGGCCCAAAAGGTGAAACTTGAACTTAAGGGGTAAAACGATAGTTTTATCACCCAGGAGTAAAAGAATCATCTCACCTAAATACTGACACATGTATACAAATAAAAGTGACTTGTGGATAATTTACACAAAATAGAACATTACTTTAAGACCTAGAAATTTTATTGGAAACTATTAGAATTTATTTAGCAAAATTCAATAAAATCAAGTATATGTATACATAGAGTGTATTGTACATAAAATAAAAATTAATTAATAAAATCTAGTGAAATTGGCACATAAAGGAAATCCAACAATCACAAACAAGATGTGATTTAAATGAGTAAATAAAAGTGTCAAAGAATTAAATAACTACTTAGAAAGAATTAATAGACTAAATGAGAAAAAAAAGGTATGATTAGTGGACCTAAAACACTGTATCGCTAAAAATTGAGAAGGGGCAAGTATGTGGGCCAAAAGTTGAATAAGAAAGCAGGCTTGGATCATGGGAATGAGAACCTTGAACGTTCCATATGAGTTAAAAGAAGAGAAATTGGATATAAATCAAACTCTAGTAGAGATTACAACAAAAAGAGTCCTAAATACACTCAAATTCCTTCTTATCCTTCTCAAACCAAACCCAATTCTTATCCAACACTAAAAGTTGCGCCTCCCATCTTTTCTCATCCCAAAAGTCGACATTCTTCTCCATTCTCTTGACCCTATTCAAGCTCCCTAGTTAACACAAGAAGAACATCACAAAAACTTGAGATTTTAGGCCAAGAATTACCTCACATCAGTTCTATAATGTAATATGCTACACCATCTTTTCTCTTCTTTGCCCCTCCTTAGATGTTGATTTCCTTCTCCATGTTTTGTTCTAGTCATCCTCTAACTTGAGCCATAGAGAAAGGTTATAAAAAAGTGGAGATTACATGCATTAAATCACCAACAATCCATGCTATAAGGTATCAATCCACACCATGATCACTACACATTCTTCTCTTTTGTTTTCTCCTTCTTTTCATCCTCTTAATTGGATCATTATTTCCATCAGAAATTTTTGAGATCTTTCATACTTCCACCACTAAAAGAGAAACATAAATCTGCCCAAAGAAGAGCCATGAACTCTCTTTTGAAGCACACATCATCAACGAGACGTTCCAGACAACGGTAGTAAGGTATAATGATCTTATTCCTTTCTAATGGTCAATTTTTGATTTTCAGATATTTATCTAATTATTTAGAGGATTATAAGTTTATGAAAACATGAAAGGTTGAAGGAAATAATGTCTATATGGGGAAAAGGATCAAATATGCATGTATATTCATGAAACTAGTGACTATGCATGATGCATGTAGAGAGTAGTGATATATATGGTAAAATGATGTTAATAATGTGTTATTTGATGAAATACCGATAGTTAGGTTGCTGAAAAATCATGAATGTCGATGCACAAAATCTTGATATTAGGGCATGATGATAAAGCATACAAACAAGGCATGTATGCATGATATAATTAGGGTATAGGCATGTTTAAGTGACAATTGAGTGTAATTGCAAATTAGGTATACATTTAGATGTCAAAAACCAGCAAGTAGGTTTCTGAAAAATGGGGATTTAAGTTATATTTAATGTTAATATTGGAGTATTACAAAATTGCACACCCATAAGACCTGTATGCATGAGATAATTAGGATACCTGCATGTTTAAGAGATGGTTAAGCATTATCACTAATAGGGTGTTGTTTGATGCATATGTGAGTTAAAAACTAGCAAGGTAGCTGGCTGGAAATTGATGGTTAAACATGCTTAAGAGGCTAGAAATGGGTGTAAGACTTTAATATAGATCAAATCTTTAAAATATGCATACAAGTCATGAAAACGACTATGATTTTATGCACATGATGCACGCTGGTCAATGATGACTATTTAATGGCCTTCAAATTTCAAAAGGTTTTAAAAGTAATTAGATAGTGAGTGTTCATAATTGAAAAAAGGGTAAGTCACATCCAACTACCAAACAAAGGCAACAGTGCGTTCTAAATGCACTGAAAAGGTGAATGGAGCACTGTTTGTCATATTTGGTAAAAAATTAGTAAATTTATGGTTTAAAAATATTATATGATTTTCAAATACTGAAAATAATTACTTTAAATATTTTAGATTGAGAAGTCACGATTTTCGAGTTGATAGTGTGCGAAGAGCAATAGTTGAGGAAGTGCACTAATAGATAGAATGACTACCGTGCTCTTTCGTATTTTTTTAGTTTTAAATATGGAATATGATTGTATGTTTATTTGATTGAATACCTAAGAGCATGCTAGGGTATGATTATGTCATAATTGTGTTGGATTGATTTCATGTATGTATGATATGATGACTAATATGTTTGATGTGTTGAATAACATGTGTTATAATCATGTACATATGGAACTCATGTCTTCACAATATTTTTTCTTTTAGTTATGTGTTGAAAGTATGAGACATTGAGCATGTTAGAAAGTTGATCTTGTTAAACACTTTAAGATCATTGTAATTAAGAACTGAACCACGTGCCGGCTCAGTGAGTCACAATTGATCATTGTGGGTGTTCTCAAATTATTGAATTGATAATATATGTGAAATAGAACATTAGGTTGGACCCTAGTTCCCAGACATTGGAAGATGGGCATAACCCCTCCTTGTCATTAGCACTGGGCGCTCGTTATTTTGATGAGAACACAGAGGATGGTTCTTTCGGTCTGAATGTTAACCAAAAAATAATTGAATTGCTTGAAATGTCTAATGTTTAATAAGTGTTTGCATATTGTGTGTTTTGACTTTAACAATGCTTGAGATGTATTGTGTATGATCCACTGGGCTATTTGAGCTTATCCTACTTCTTATCTTTCAAGTAACCAGTAAGAAAAAGCTCGCGTCGACGAGACACTATAGAGTAGTTTAATAGTAGTAGACCTCACTCATGAGGTTATTTTCAAATTAAGAGTTGTTTCTTATTTTAGTAGGGTATGGGTCTAGGTCATTGCTGACTATTTTGTTTATTAAATTATTATTTAGAACTCAGTCATGGGGCCAGATGTTAGTTGGATTATTATTGGATTAAATTGAACAAATATGTCATCCCATGCTTTTAGTTATAAATCTCTCTATTATTCATTTATTTACTCATATGATTTTGTGGAATTTGACCTAGTGGGACCAGGAGATTTATTATTGATGTGAGAAACAAGTAATTTCCTAGTTTTCGACGACGCCATGTGATAAAAATGAAGATGTATGTGTATGTATCTCTAAGTATGAGATCATTGTAGTAATTGTGAATGTTTTGGGAACCGAGGTGTTAAAAAGGTGGTATCAAACCTCCGTTAGTACATATATTGAGCAAAGGTTAGAGGATAGGCAATAGAGTAATGGGCGAGTATCTAAGGTATAAACCATAGGTTGCTAGTTTAATGGAAGAATTATGTAGTAGTAATGTTAAGTCTATATGTCTAGGAAAAGAGACCACAATTAGAGACTTCGGTGTTGACAATGAGGCATAGTAGATCATGAATAAATGCTTTTAGGGCATAGGTTAGAGATTGAAAATGTGTGAAAATGAAACACTTGTTTGGTCAGGATACGAGGTCGAGAAGATACTGTATCTTTGGTTCCTACGTGATATGGGACGCGTAGAAATTCGAAGATATGGAGGAATCCTTGACTCAGAGATTGACGGATCATGTTTGTTGAATGGTCGGTAACTATGGAAGAGCTTGTTTTTCTATGCTTAGCTGGTATGAGACAGTTGAGCATAGTGGGACTTAGGAAACCTTAGTCATCGAGACATTTGTGAAATTGTATGGGTGTAGTGAGATTTCTAAGTGGAAGTCTATGTCACTGGGCAAGAGTGGTATGAGACATTTGAACTCGTTCGCATAGATGGAAGGTCAGAAGTTTCTCTATGCTAGCATGACATTGTATGAATACATGTTTGATTGTTTTGCTTACATGTTATGTTCATTTGAATTTTGAAATATGTATATCGTGAAAATTTTATTACTGAGGCCAAATCCTATACCCAAAAAACATCAGAGGTTTTAGAACAACCTTGCTATGGAATTAGAAGCATAAACCAATAGGCCACTGAACAAATGAGAACCTAGATACATACATTTAGAGTTATGATAACACACTGACATACATGTTTAACAAAGTTAATACTTTGATTGTGTAGATGGAATCACAAAGAAGTGGGAACAACAGTAACAACAATCATGACAAGAAGGGGTTTCAGTTGGGTTACTGTGACAACTGAGATTTTAATTGAAGATATAACCAAGAAAATCCTAGAAACAAGAGTGGTTGGATTGATGATTTGAACGATGAAGAACAACACGTGGAGTTCACACTTAGTTTGCAAAAAGAGATTATAACTTTCCATCATGGATTGAGGCTTGAGATTAGACAAAGGCTTTCACCATATGATTTCTGGTCACTTCAAGAAATCATGAAGAATCAAACAGATTGAAAAAGAACTATCCACTAAGGGCAACAAATAGATACTTTTAGTAGTAATGATAGAAAAGATGTAATAGGGACTGGCCATTTTCTTTGGTACAAAGATTTGATATTTCATTATTAAGATTCATGTAAAGACTTCAAATTTCATATAAAATGAATGAAATGTTATTGATTTATATTGATGTTGAATGCTTATCTACATGGATTTCTATGTTGATTTTATGAGGACTAAATAAATATTTGGTAGAAAATGGCTAGATACAAGAGAAAAGTCACAAGAGCTACCACTACTAATGAGGCTGAAAAACAGGGATAAGGGGCACAAGCTAACACTACTGAGGCTCAAATAAGGATTGTGTTGACTTTTGAGTTGTTGACTGAGACCACCAGGAAGGTTACTGAGTAGGTCATGAGGCCACTGCCCCAGATGCAGCCACAAACGGTGCCACAGCCGCAAATACAGATTCAGCACCAGGAGGAGATCCAGGTGCAGTAGTGGACTCCATTACTTGAGGTTCCAGTCTATTAGATGGTACATGATGATGTTGAGAAGAAGGAACAGAAACAAATGCTAATGGATTTACGAAAACTCCGTTCGTCACAGTTTGATGGCACATCTGACAGCATGACAACTGACCACTAGTACCAGGAGCCCATAGAGTTGCACTGGCAACCCATCGGTTTAAGGGACTAGCTAAGAGTTGGTGGAGAATGTTTAAAGTAGATTCGAACACCAACGTTTGATAGATGAGCTGGGAGGAGTTTAAAGAAGTATTTTGTGAGAAATTCTTCCCATAGGCGACCTTGAAACAGATGCAGTTATAGTTTATTAGATTGACTTAGAGGGACATGACAATAGCTGAGTATGAGACTAAGTTTACTGAATTAGCCAAGTTTATGTTTGAATTAATCAGAGAGGAGCACATGAAGGCTAATTGTTTTGCTGAGGGTCTAAAGATAGAGATTCGAAAGGAAGTGGTGCCCATGGGTCTAAAGACATATAGAGAGATTATGGAAAAGGCACTACTAGTTGAAAGAGAACTCAACTTTGAGCAGAGGTTGAAGAACAAGAACAAGAGGCCAAGAAATGATAGAGACTACCATAGGGGTTAGAAGAGGTAGAATGGTGGTTGACCTCAACAACAGTAGAATCAGTCCCAAAAGAATCAGAGACCACAGACACAGTAGGACCGTGTTGGAATGGATAGACAATTGGCTTAAAGGTAGGGAACATTTTTTCTCTGTGGTAAGAAGGGACACATTGCTAGGGATTGTTTGAACAAAGCACCACATATGTAGAAACAAGGGAAAAGTTATGGTAAGGGCAGGAATCAAGAGAGACGTGTCCAGGAACAATCATAGCCACAATAGTAGCAGACTAGGCAGAATAAAAATAGGGGATAGAACCAGCCGGGGTGTATGATATAGCAGATGGACAGGTGGACCCTGCACTAGCAGTCGAAGGTATATTTTTACTATTTAATGTTGTTGTGAAAATATAATTTGATTTAGGTGTTACCAAGTCACTCGTTTTAAAAGACATAGTTAAAAGATTACAATTAGTGACTTCCACACTACTAGAATCATATATGCATCAACTCCCATAGGGCTTACAGTAGCTTCTCGAAAGATTTGCACATGTGAGATGATATATGGGGACAAACTAATAATGAAGATCATAGAATACTACATTTTCATGGCTATGAGGTGATATTGGGTATGGACTGGTTGACATAGTACCAAGCTCTGATTGATTGCCCGAGACAAAAAGTCACATTGACTTTACCATCTGATGAGTTGTTAAAGATCTATGGTAAAATTTGGAGACTACCCATAAACCCCATGGGGTCAATGTTATACAACATGAGCCAAGGGCAAGATTTTTGGAATTTGGATGAAGATGTGTCAGAGACTCATTTAGGTATACAAGACATTATGATAGTGAGAGACTATGTGGATGTATTTCCAGATGACTTGTCAGGACTTCCATCACGAAGGGAAGTAAAATTCAAGATTGAAGTTTATCCAGGAGCTGATCCTATAGCTATTCCACCTCATAGGATGACACCTATTGAACTAAAGGAATTAAAGACATAGTTAGATGAACTTTGGGCGAAAGGGTTCATCGCTCGAGTAAATCACCTTGGAGAGCCCCAGTACTATTTGTGAAGAAGAAAGATGGATCTGTGAGGTTATGTGTTGATTATAGGAAATTGAATAATGTCATTGTGAAGAATAGATATCCATTACCTAGAATTGATGACCTGATTAATCAATTATGAGGAGTCACATATTTCTCTAAGATTGATCTAAGGTCAGGATATCACCAGCTGCGTATTTGAGAGTGAGACATTTCAAAAATAATATTCAAAACCAGATATGGTCTCTTTGAGTTCACTGTAATGCCTTTTGGTTTGACTAATGCACCGGCAACTTTTATGGATTTGATGAATAGGGTTCTTAGACTTTACTTGGACTAGTTTTTAGTGGTTTTCGTGGATGACATTCTGATTTATTCAAAATTAGAAGCAAAACATGTAGAATACTTGGAATTTGTCTTGGAGACTCTTGGAAATCACCAATTGTATGCCAAATTTAGCAAATGTGAATTCAGGATGAAGACGGTGAAATTTCTTGGGCATGTAATATCTGCAAAGGGTATATCTATTAACCCAGAAAAAGTGGAAGCGGTCATGAACTAGAAACAACTTAAGATAGTCGTTGAGATTAAGTTATTGGGGTTAGCTGGATATATTAGGTAATTCTCTAAGACTTCTCCAGGTTAGCATACTCTATGACAAAGCTAACTCAGAAAGGAGTCAAGTTTATTTGGGATGATAGATGTGAGTCAGCCTTCCAAGAGTTGAAGAAAAGACTTACTTTAGTTTCGATACTTATTACCCCAACTCATGTAGTGGGATATATACTCTATACTGATGCATCAAGGAATGGTTTGGGTGCTGTACTAATGTAGGACAGTAAGATTATCACTTATGCCTCATGACAACTAAAGGTACATGAATAGAACTATCCAACTCATGACTTGGAGCTAGCAGCTATTGTTTTTGCCTTAAAGATTTTGAGACATTACTTGTATGGAGAGAGATTCGACTTGTACTCGGACCGTAAAAGTCTGAAATACATATACACCCAAAAGGAGTTGAACCTCAGACAAAAAAGATAGATGGAATTCTTGAAAGATTATGATTTTTAACTTCACTATCATCCAGGAAAGGCAAATGTGGTAGCAGATGGCTTGACGAGAAAATATAGTACAATTGAAGAAGAAAAAAGTCAAATGTATTAGCTGATAGAGAGTTATAATGTGGGTGGTAAAACAACTAAGGATCAATCAATATTATTCACCATGGTGTGTCAGCCAGATCTACTTGAACAAATAAAGAAAGAGCAGAAACAGGACAAGTCGATCTTAAATCTTATTGAATGTATGTAACAAGGTGGACATAGTGGTTTTAAAATTGACACAGATGGCATGTTGAGATTGGGTAACAGAGTTTTTGTACCTGAGAGCGGTTAGAGTAGACAAATGATATTAGATGAAGCACACTAGACTAAATTTACTATGCATCCTATAGGGGACAAGATGTACCATAATCTCCACATGACTTATTGGTTGAAAGGGATTAAGAAAGAGGTGGCTAGATATGTTTCTAAGTGTTTAACTGTTGGTAGGTGAAAGCTAAGCACAGGAGACCCATAGGCTTGTTCCAACCTCTTCCTATACCAGAGTGGAAATGGGACAACATCGCGATGAATTTTGTTAGTGGGTTGACTAAGAATCAAAAAGGGGAAGACACTGTATGGGTTATAGTTGATCGTCTCACAAAGGTAACTCACTTTTCACCAATTTGATTCACAGATTCAGTGAGCAAATTGGTAGAACTTTATGTTCGAGAGATTGTAAGACTACATGGAATAACCAAAACTATAGTGTTAGACCAAGATGCAAGATTCACATCTCAATTTTGGCAGAGTCTAAAGAAGCAGTTGGGTACCAAACTAATGGTGCACATTGCATTAATCAGAGAAAGTAATGTAGATCTTGGAGGATATGTTGAGAGCATGTGTTCTTGATTTCAAGGACAACTAGAGCAAACATTTACATTTAGCTGATGGTAGACCTTGTAGGTCACCATCGTGCTTGGTAGACTTGGAAGATCGAGTGCTTACATGACCAGACTTAGTAGAAGAGATGAATGAACAAGTCGAATTGATTCAAAGGAGATTAGCGACAGCCCAAAGTAGACAGAAGAGCTATGTTGATAGACGAAGGAGACCCTTGGACTTCCAAGTGGGTGATAGAGTGTTTCTAAAGGTTAGTCATCAAAAGGGTACTAGAAGATTTGGACACAAGAAAAAATCGTCACTAAGATTTATTAGGCCATTTGAGATCACAAAGCGAGTTGGAGAATGTGCATATGAGCTCAATTTACCTAACCAGATGTCTTCGATTCATAATGTCTTTCACATATAAATGCTGTGGAAGTACGAGCCTGACCCCTCTCATATCATCCACTGGAAGGAGACATGAGTACAAGACAATGCCACATACGAGGAGTCTGCAATTAGTATACTGAATCACAAAGTACAGAGCCTAAGGACCAAGGACATTCCATTAGTCAAGGTCCTTTGCAAGCATCATGATGTCGAGAAATCAACCTGGGAATTAGAAAGTAAAAGCAAACCAAATATCCTAGTCTATTCACCAGGAGCACCTATTCGGCATTGTTGCTGGAGGCGAACGATTCAAGTGACTTCAAATTTAGAGGACGAAATTTATTTTTTAGGGGGGTAGATTGTAATACCTCAAGAATTTATAAAACTTTTGGAATAATAGTTAAAGTAAATAAACATAAAATAAAATACTTGAAAAGTATAAATTTTAATTTTCAAGGCTAAGAAAAACCGAAGACAAGTTCTTAGGGCCCAAAACGTAAAATGAACCATCTCAAAAAAATTCATATGAAATTTAAATTTTTATTTAAAAAATTATACAGAATTGACGAACGAAAAATTTGGTAAGTCCTAATTTACATAAAAATAAATTTAATGGATTTTTGGAAAAAAAATATATGCATATAATATATAACATGGAATATCATAGCCAAAAATACAAGGATACGTGCAATTTTTGATGAAAACAAGATTAGAAAGTCATATGGGATCAAGATTTGGCAAAAATCCAAAAATAAAACAAGAAATTCGACCAAAAAATCATAAAAATAAACTTAAAACTGCATCCAACGGCCAGAAATGTGTAATCCGCATGATCTAAGATCCCACGGCCACAATCAAGTCTGCACCGAATGCCCGGACGCACCGAATCATCAGGATCAAACGGCCACGATCGATCCATCAAATCCAACGGTGCACAACGCAGGCGCAAAAAAATAATCGCAATCCAAAAATTCGAACACTGCGCTCAAGGTTGATCGTGCGGCCAGGATCCGTGCTCACGATTTCGTTGATTGCAAACTGAGATTTGCACGCAGCACTTGAGGTCGATCCGACGGTCCAAACGCGTTTCGTTGATC
>JAJIYU010013941.1:0-13558 GCA_030144865.1 Tinospora cordifolia
GCAACCCACATGTGTGCTATGATGGTACGTGGTTATTATCACCATCATCTTTGTTAAATCATATACTCTTGAATCATAAGATAAATTTCAGAACATTGAAATAAATAAAATTCAGCATATGATCAAACTGAAAATTTAATCATGGAACATTCAAAATCATGCATCATACTTTGAAATAAAACCTAAGCATGATACTACACATGGCATGATTGTTATACATGCATAAATTCGAACAAAAACTAAAATATATTTTAGAATGCTTAAACTGAAATTATTCTTGATTTCAAAAGCCAAACAACCAATGAACATGCCAAAAGTTTGATTAAGAAAAAGGGGTGTAAGAGAAATAACTTCCACCTTGAGATGTAGTTTCCCCCAAAGTTTGTACAAGAGCTCCCATTGTTGAAGCACTAAGAAAATCACTCCAGAAGAATCTCCCAACCAAGAGCTTCTCACACTCAAGAAGGAAAAGAATGGTGAGAAGGGGTGACAAGAAGAGGGCTTAGAGAACAAGATGACAATTCAACTCTTGTTTCTTGGGATGAGATGAATTGTGAGCATGGGGGTGTTTATATAGAGTTCAAAAGTGTAGAGAATGGCAAGTTTGTGGTGTCATCTTGTGGGAAACTTGCCAATTCTTCAAAACTTCGTGCCCCCCAAGCATAGGAAATTAGCAAGTGAGTTTGAAATTTGGAAACCAAGTTTTTAGAATTTTTTGAGTATTTTTTTCGAATTTTCTTGGTTGATTTTCGT
This sequence comes from Tinospora cordifolia, assembly GCA_030144865.1. Taxonomy (NCBI): domain Eukaryota; kingdom Viridiplantae; phylum Streptophyta; class Magnoliopsida; order Ranunculales; family Menispermaceae; genus Tinospora; species Tinospora cordifolia. The sequence continues at coordinate 754 of JAJIYU010013941.1, forward strand.
TTATTTATCGGAGCATTAGATCACAGTTGTCGGATCATCCTTGATCGTAGCACTGAATCGCGAATTCGTTTTGGCGCGTGCATCGTCAGCCATTGGATCAGGTAGGTGAGATCTCTGTCGTTGGATTATTCTCGAGCGCAGCACGGCGGATCACGAAATCGAGCAGCTTTGATCTAACGCTTGGATATTCCTCGATCGCAGTACGGCAGATCACGAAAAATGAAACTTGTCCGGTCCATCGGATGATCATCGATCGCAGTATTCCTTCGCGATCGTTGTTGAGCACCTTAATCTGGACCGTTGATCTTGCTGGTCGAGTTTGGGCCATTGAATTTGCGTGATTCGGTGCTTCTGGACGTACGATGCAAGCTTGATCTAAGCCATTGGATTGCAGATCGTGAAGATTTAGTGTTTATGGTCGTTGGATGCAGTTTCTAATATCAAATTGTTTCTATTATCCGAGTTTTGCTGCTTATAAACCAATTTTTTATATTCTAATTTGTGTAACTAGCTCACATCCTTCTATTTATTGATTTGCTAATATTTTTCTCCTTTCTAATTATTTAATATTTCATTTATTAGATATTTTTCTATTTCTTTAATATCTTTAATGCCAATAATTAATAAATCCATATTTTTCTATATTTCTCATTTCTTGATTTCATATATTTTTCTATATATTTATTTTTATTTTCAGAGAAGCAAAAATAATTATATATGTATATATATATACGTAATTCACTCTTCTTACTTTATATTTGATAATTAATCTCATAATTGTTCCATTATTTGTATAATTATAAAATAATTCTTATACAAATAATATTTGATAATTCTACTTATCTTATATCATTTGTTGGATCATACTAATATTAAGATTTCATTTTCCTCCAATTATTTAGAATTTCTCTCAATAAATCTTATAATTTCCAGTCAAGAACTTTAAATTTTGTCAGCTTTATTTATTTTTAAGTTATTTGACAAACTTATGAGGTATTACAATTTCATAAGTGGCCTACCCAAAAACTAGAAGGGTGAAGACACAGAATGGGTGATTGTAGATCGTCTCACGAAAGTAGCTCATTTCTTACCCATTTAATCTATAGATACAGTTGGAAAACTACGAGAATAGTATGTCAAGGAGATAGTAAGAGTACATAGTGTGCCCAAGACCATTGTTTCAAATAGAGATTCTAGGTTGACGTCGCAGTTTTAGCAGAGCCTACAGAAAGAATTGGGTAGTAAACTCACCATGAGTACTTCATCCTTTGACAGATGGATAGTTTGAGAAAGTTATATAGATACTAGAAGATATGTTGGAAATGTGTGTCCTTGACTTCAAGCGTCATTGGAGTAAATACTTGCACTTAGCAAAGTTCACCTACAATAACAGATACCATGCAAGTGTTCGAATGGCTCCATACGACACTTTTTATGGCAGACCCTATAGGTCTCTATCTTGCTAGGCAAATTTTGAGGACCATGTACTTACAGGGTCAAACCTAGTACAAGAGATGAATGAACAGGTGAAACAGATCCAAAATAAGTTAACTGCAGCTCAAAGTAGGCAGAAGAGCTATGCAGACAAGAGGAGAAGACCTCTAGAATTTAGAGAGGGTGATAGAGTATTCCTAAGGATCAGCCCTCATAAGGAGATCAAACTTTTTGGGATCAAAGGGAAACTATCACCAAGATTCATCGGTCTTTTTGAGATACTTAGACGAGTTGGTGAGTGTGCCTACAAGCTAGATCTACCGAACAGAATGTCCTTGATCTACAACGTATTTCATGTATCGATGCTGCGAAAGTATGAACCGAACCCCTTTCACATCATACATTGGGAAGAAGTAGACATTCGAGACGATGCTACTTATGAAAAACCAATGATTAGGATATTAGATTGTAAGGTCCAGAGTCACAAGACTAGGGACATCCCTTTAATCGAAGTTCTATGGAGACACCATAACCTAGAAAAGGCTACACGAGAGTTAGATAGCGAAATGCAAAAGAAATACCTGGAACTCTTCACCATGAGTAGCTGATTGGATGGCATCGTACAGGTATGTGATCACTTTTAATTTTTTAGGACAAAATTCTTTTAAGGGGGGGTAGATTGTAATACCTCTTAGTTTAGAAAACATCCTTAAAAAGGGGAACTGTGCGACTACCACAGTACCTAGGTACCACGGTAGTGCATTACAAATTCGTGAAAATGGACTTTCGCGTGGGGACTATGGTATTGAGTCAGGGTACCATAGTACTACGATTGAATTTTGAATTTTGGGACCCAGACATGGTCTCGCGATACCAAGAATAGGATACTGTAGTATTTTAATTAGAAACTCAAAATTTCGAGCTAAGACATGGTACCGCAATGCCAGGATGCAGTAATGCAATTAAAAATAGTCCGAATACCATGGTACGTACTGCAATTGAAGACTAGAAATGGAAGGTTGAAACGCTGCAATGGCCTCGTATCTATATAAATATACATTTGTGCGCAGAAGAAGAAAAATCCTAATCACATTCTTGCACTTTGCAGTCGAGCGTGCATATCCATACACCGATACCAGCTACCTCTAAACAATGTTTCCCTCCTCTCAAACACATCCTAAGTCAGGTCTACACCTCTCCTTTCTCTCTTAATCGTCTCACAAGCTTAATAGAGGAAAAACTACACAATTTGTGAAGTAGGTAAACTTGGGCATCATTTTGAACAACCATACGAAGGTAAGACTAATTTACACGAGACTTATGTGGTGTAGCACTATTTCAATGTTACTTTGAGTTTAACAACTTTGTTTCACTATAATAGAGCATTAGATGCATTTGACGACATTCTAGTGAGGCCAATTCGAGGGACAATGAAGGGAAATAAGGTATAGAGGTTCTACTCCGTGTGATGTGGGTTTTAAGTTTAAAATCCAGTGTGATGAGGCCCCATGCACCATAGAAAGCCACAAATTGAAAAACACGCATGAACATGCTGCTTCCTGGGAGGTTACATGGTTACCATAGTAGCCTACTGCGATAACACAAAGAGAATTTGCTTGGCTTTGTGTACACATACGATGGATTACCATAACGTTTCTTTTCTTCTAAGCATGGTTGTTAGGGGTTGAAACATGTGATGACTACCTTATTATAACCATTACTATTAATATTGAGTTTTAAACACTAAAAGTGATACAAGTACTAAATTTATGAATCTTAAGGGTTGAGATCTCGAGGAATCCGAGGTAACGAAGCCAGATTAGAAGGAATCAGATGAAGAAAATAGGTGGAGATGATTATCTTCTCTTTCTGATATTATCTTAGTCTTAAATGTAATACATGAATGATTTGTTTACTATCTTTATATTGCTTAGAAGCATGCTAGGAATGATGTGTTAATTGTTGTATGTGTGTGTACCTGTGATATTTCATAACATGCTACATGTTTCTATTATTGATTATCATTCTAAGAATATGCCATGCTATTTATTGGATAACATAATCTATGTGACCTGGTACATGATAATTTGTCAACATGTTTAGTGGCATTATTGTGATGATGAGATAAATCATGCATGCTAGTTGTCACTAAATAAAGACAACTAAGAGTTTAACCACATACTAGGGCAATGATACAGATACTGTGGCAGTAGTCTGGTGTCATCATGGGCATTTTTCCACCCTAGGCGGGTATCCATGCTCCCGTGGCAGTAGTTGAGATGGGACTAGAGGATTGAGTGAGACCTCACTCCTAAGGTTGTGTCATGATAAGAAATTTCCCTCCAGAGCGTTACTTTCAAGAGTTCAAACATAGATGAATACTGAGGAGATTTTCTTTCAGTCTTAACGTCAACCTAAACAATTAAAGTGTTTTGAAACGCCTAATGATTTATAAGTGTTTGCATGTATTATGTTTCTAACTTTGATAATGTTTGAGATGTGTTGTATATGATTCATTGGGCTCTTGAGCTCACCCCACTAATCAATTTTTCAGGTAATCACTAAGGACACTTGTGTTGACAAGTAAAGGAGACAATTTTTGTAACTCAAGTATACCTTTTAATAGTTGAGGTATAAGAATAGGAATCTTTTTACTAATTCAGTTTGTCGAGCATGGAACCCACAATTAATTATGTCTGGTTGATTTATTTATTGACCTCGACCATGGAGCCAAGTATTAGTTATTAACTCATTTGAACTCATGCCATGGGGTTAGTGTATTTTATTTCTTTATGAATTTAATTATATTAGTTCTAGTTGACGTGCTATCCCCATACTTAATCATGCATATTATTAATGATTATGTTTTCGTACTCTGATGTCTTATTGGATGGTTGTGAGAGAGAAAGAATATAGGTAATGTCTCGGTTCCCGAACATTGAAAGCGAGAGTAATTGCATGTTTGACTTGATTTTGTCTCAAGGTGAGAGAGGGAGACACCCAGTCAGTGGCGATTCTGACAAGATTCGAGGGCCGGGATGTTATAATAACATAGGTGCAGGGCCCCAAACATGACTAACAACAAGTTCTAAGGGTGCAACATAAGTAGTTATTGAAGAATGAAATGGTTGCATATGAGATCTACTAATTTGGCAATCATGACAGAGGAAAGAATTGAACAAAACACACATTGCATGAAAGTAAAACAAATTGAACAATAAAGGAATAGGGGTGACCAAGATGCAAATGCCAAAGGAAAAACTTAGATGGCTTATTACCAGACAATACAAATGAATTAGTAAACTGCAAAGGAGAGTGAACAACTGCAACATAAGACCTATTACCAGCAAAATTGAGCTGACATCATGAAGATTGATCAATCACTTCTGAAGGACACTTCAATTGCAAAGGTAGATGGAAGTCATATAATTTCTTGTTGAAGACCCTGCAAAGAAGAACCTTCTTTGTAGTTTGATCCTTCACAAGATAGAAATAAGCATGAAATTCAATGAATACAAGATTACAGCTATACATTTAGAGACAGTTAAAAGGTTATTTATGATTTGTGGAACGTGAAGGATGTTTTTGAGAAGAAATGGATGATTGGTGTGAGCAAAAAGATCAGAACCAACGGAGTGCATAGATAAACAAGTATGTAATGACCCATATTTTTGAGCGCCAAGTCCATAGATCCAATGTGTACACTCCAATATGTTTTCTTATATTTTTAATGAAAATACATGAATTCTCTCAATTTTTTTCAATTTTACCCATTTAATTGAAGTAATTGAAGGTAGTTAAGAAAAATTCAAAATAATTTTTTGGAATGAAATTTAAATATGGGAAATTGTAATCAAGTGTCCAAAATCAATTTACAAAAATTTTTAACTTTGAACAATTCATAGAGGGACAAATTTTGTATATACAAAATTAAAATGTACACACCATGGTTTAAAAATAAATGTTACACATGAATGATATCACTTAGCCGTCTAGCCTAATTATTCAAATGAGCCTTAAATGAAATAGTGGCAAACATGCAACATCATTGGGTGAACTACTTTCACATGGATTACCACCATAGCAGATGGGTGAGTACCATGTCAACAAACACATATGTAAACCACGAAACAAAGGAGATGTCTCTTGAGGAAACACAAATTTAGAAGCTTGCTACAAGACAAGAAGTCCAATCAAAAGTCAAAAATTAAGAGAAAATCAAAGAAAATTCAAAAAAAGAAAATCAAAATCAAAATACAAATGACTCTTTTGTCTCCACCAAGACCTAACCATGGGCATGAGAAAAACACCATTTTTCTTCTTGATTCAGGCTTGATTTGAAGGCATTTGAGAGTAAATTTGAATTTGTGGTTGAAGAAAAAGTTGAAGAAGAAGAGATTCATACAACATAGTCCAATTTCAAGTGATTTGGAGGTGGCGATCTTGGAGGCTAGGATTTTTGAGCTTGATATTCATGTTAGAAGGTTGGGGGAACAAGGCTCTTTAAGTGTGGATGTGAGGTAGTAACAAGGTATAATATCTTTCATTTCAATGTTACTCTTAAATTGTTATGGGTGCTATAAGATTTCTCATGGTTACATGCATTATATTCCATTAGAATATATTAATTTCCAAGAGATTTTAGGATTTCTCCAAATCAGGATTTTTATTTATTATGAGTTTAGAGTGCCTTTTGGTTTGGTTGAGGATGATAGAACATAGGAAAATCTAGTATAGGTTGAATGAAATACATGCTCATGGAATTTTATGAAAAAGATTTGTTACATGGTTGGAAAATAGGTGTTCAATTCGTGGCTGAAATTTTTAATTAAGTTGGTATTTTGAATGTGTTTTGAAAGGGCGAAAATAGTTCAATATCTTGATTGATCAAATTGCATGTTGTAGGAGTAAATTGGGCAAAAATTTCATGGAAAATTCAAATATATGTACTTTTTTGAATTTTTGGTACAACAACATATTTCTATGATAAGAGTGGGTATTTGAATCTGTTTATGTGTAAAATGCTAAGTATTTAGGTTGGATTCATAAATGTACACCTAGTGTATACCAAATTAGATTTGTGACAAAATGAGTTAATTGAAAAAACTAAAGGACAAGATTTGTATGAAATGTGTCTCACATAGTATTATTAGGAATAGGCATGTATTTGGATGGAATTGTATGAACATTTCTTGCCCAAAATATGAAAATCAGATTTTTTTAGAAAATCTATTATGGCATCATATTATTGTGCTTGCTATTACAAAATTTTAAAAGTACTTAACCATGTCCAATGGACTTAAAATTTGGTGAGTATGTTTCTGGGACACTTGGTAATAGTGAGATAAATGTTTGTCTCAAATCGATAAGTCTAATGTGGTCAAATGAATGCATTTGTGACTGCCTGTCACAAATACCACGCCTAGAAACTGGTTGGTGAATATCAAGTCAACATAATATCCAACCACCTCAGAAAAATGTCATTAAAAATTCAAAAGAAAACTTTAGGAGGTTTAGGATGAATCGGTAAAATTTGGTGAGAACTCGATGTGTGGATTGATCGCAAAATAATTGGAAAAATTATCGCACAGATGTGATATAAGCCAAGAAAGTTGTTAAATGTTGAACATGAGGAGGGAATAGGACCCCAATAGAATTGACCATTTTGACCACTTGGACTCATGTTTGACCATGTTGACCCTCCAAGTTAGCAAGTAGTTTAGTTTGACTAGGGTGACTAGAGTTGACCAAGTTTTGACTAGGTTAAGCTAATTGGTTAAAATTGACCAAATTGACCTAAGTGGACCAAAAATGAACAAGTAAATCTTTTGGAGAACCAAGGACCATAAACCTAGGTTTGACCTAAGTTTCATATGGAAACTAAGAACCACGTGGGTTATGAGGGCCGAGCATTAGTGGGAGACCACTGGTTACGAGAGGAGCACTAGGAGCTGAACATTCTGGTGAATAGTGTTTTCTAATGTATAGATTTAACTTGATATTCTATATGTGAATGAAATGCTATTACATGCTGAAATGCATTATGAATTTCAAACAAATTGGATTTCAAAATGGAAAGTGATCAAGTTCTCGCGGTCTGGGCATAGGTTAGGTACTGGATACATTTGAGCCATCAGAGGTTAGAGCTAGCCCATGGGGCAAACAACAGAAAATATGCCTAACCGGCTGGAGTGCCTGCTCGAGCTAATTATTAGATGCCCAAGAGGCATATGACCTCAATGTATGATTTGACTTTAATAAAAATGTTTTTCAAAATATGGAAAACGATGTATGATTGGATTTCAATTTATTATTACCTATATTACTTGACATACTATTATTGATTATGCATGCATGGCATTGTTTTATGGAATGCTTATTTTAAATTGTAAGTTAGACTATATTACTCGTTGAGTTGCTATAGACAATTAGGCTCACTACTTTAACATTTTAGGCTCCTCTACTGTGAACAAGGGCGAGGTCATTATTGCTTAGCTCAATGCTTAGCTCTGAGTCTGCATTCTACTCAATAGGTTCACTTTTTTTATTTTACTATTTTGAGAGTAGATACATGTTTAGGGTGAGGTGATTTTGTATAAGTACTTTCGCTATTACATACTGAGGATGACTATAAATAACTTTTATAATGACTTAATTTCCACTATACTTGCTTTTAATTACTTTTACATCCTTATTAGAATATGATTACTCTAATGCTAATATGAATAGCATTGCGAAGAGGCTTAATAGTGTTCGGGCAAGCTTGGTTTGCAAGTGTGTTTGTCAGACCGATGTGCCGGTCGGTTTGCCCTTCATCCTAGGGAAGGGGTCTTCACACAACACCATTACCTACAAAGACTTTTCATTTGCCATGATACTCGCACTTGTTCAGAAGATTTCCACTGTCAAGAATGCAGTGATCAGTCACACCGCTATCAGCAAATCAGATTGAATTAGCAAAGGAGACACTAGATCCCACCAGAGCTACAACATTCCCTTGATTTACATTGTTAGTACCACCAAAAGCTGCATTAGGTTGTGACATCAAAACATTCTGAGGTTGAAATATATGATCAAAATGATAGTAGCACCACAATGCATTATGACTTGGTTTGTGATAGATTTGATAGGGCACTCGGTTACCATCGTTTATGCCACGACCATAACCTCTTCTACCTCCATTGCTAAAACCACAACCATTTGTAGCAACATAATTGGAGGATGGCTTAGAAGATCCATTCTTGTTTGTGGCAATATTGACATACAACGAAGTTTCTTGAGCATGTTACTCAATTCTTGTTTCATGTGTGAGCAAGAGCTCAGAAATTTCAAGCATAAAATAGCATTGAGATGAATGGAAGTAATTGGAATGACAAAACTAACATACTCTTGGCCTAAACCACTCAAAATAAACATTACTTTGTCATCATCTTTCATGACATAGTTTGCAAAAGTTGGTGAATCGATTAAGCTTTTCTTCTTCAACAAGTATTCAAACATTGAAAAACTGCCTTTCTTTAATGTTTGCAACTAAAACTTGAGTTACATAACATTTGCTCTAGACTGAGATAAGAACAGAATCTTAATATTTTTCCATGCTTCACAAGCAGTTGAGCACCCAATGAGCTTATGAAGTACATCTTGATTTATTGACAATAAGATCTAGCACAACAGAATTTGATCATGTTGCTCTCAATCAAGAAAACCTTCATTAACAGAACCATTTGCATTCACACGAGCAGGAGGCACCACTGATGGATCAATAAACGATCCAAGACATTACCTGTGATTGCAGCAAAAACTTGTTGACACCATAGAAGATAATTTTCATGATTGAGTTTTGTATTGAGTTCTAATCTCATCGGAGATTGAAAAGAAGGATGAAAATTACCAACAATTTGAGTTCTTTGATCAACTGCGAATGACTGCTCTGATACCATGGTTGTTCTATAAATGGATAGAACAAACCAGCATGAAAAAGGAATGTCAAAGCGGAATCTGATAAAGGAAGAACATAAGAGAACAAAGGAAGAAAAGAGAAGTGATCAACAAGAAACAAACATAATTTGCTAAAGAAAAGCAGAGCATCAACTGAATAGCATTGCTAGACTCAGCAGCATTACTGGACTTCGCTCTAACAGATATCATCCCCATCCCTATACAAAAAAACGTACAAATACTTGTAGGAGAAAAAAGGACTTGTGCCGAGGAGTGAGGAGCACTATAATATATATTATTATTGTTTTCATACTTGATATGCTTCAATTAATCTTAAACTCTCAAATCGAATATCAGCTTGACGATAAAAACGTGTTGTATATTTCTGCAAAGTTTTGCAATCAAATAATTTTGGTATAGCATTTGCACATTCTTTTTTTATTTATTAATTAATACTCTTGAATTTGAAGGTTACAATTTTTAAGGGGACTTAGCAAGTTTTAATTTTCACTCTTAACTACAATATTTTTAAGGCGAGGACTAGAACTTGTGACGAGTAATACTTGCTAGCTTTCGTGACCAGCGAACTCATTATAATTTGTATTTATTTACCTGTTTGCTTCCATGTATTTCCAAGTTTAATATTTCTCTCGAGTCGTCAACTAATAAATGCTGTTGGATTTGTTTCTTGCTACGTACCTATTGGCTCTTTACCTTTCATGACGTGAGATGTTTCAATATATATATATATATATATATATATATATATATATATATATATATACTTTGTTATTGACAAAAATAAGTCATCGTACAAGTGATAAATATTGAAATTTCTTCCTGGTCCTTTAAGAGATAAGACCCTTGCCAATGTCAAACTTGCATTAATAGTATTCAGCCTTGAATAAGAAAGGAGCTGCCACTTTATAAGACCACAAAAATCATATCAAAGCATGAGCAAATCGATCTTAAAGAAAATATGTGTATGTCATTTTTGACACAATTTGTTGGACTATATAAATGGCATTGTATATATATATCTGAAAGCTCCACTTTTATTACATATTATTGAATTGCTCTGAATCAAAATTTCAAATTATATTTAATCACGCATTAATAAAAATATCTTTATAGATACCTCATTTTCATCATTTTTTATGCCAACATTAATTTATGTCTTATATATATATAATTCCTAAATTAAACAACACCTCAGAAGCGCTTGTCTAGCATCTTGCTCTTCCATGATAGAGCCTCTCTCGCCCTCTATAAAGATCTATTGAGTTTTGACACCAAGAGTATTAATTAATTAGCACCATTTTTAAGTAGTCTTAAATTATATAAGTTCTAGAGTCACATTAGTGTATATTTAATATGTAAAATGATTAAAATAAAGTGAAATAGTAATTAATTTAAAGCAAAGTAAAAAGAGGAAGCACAAGACTAGTACAAAGAGATTTCTCTAATATAAAAAAACATACAACTTTTAGATGACTATTGCAATAGGATTAACACAATGACTTGTACATTAATGTCACTTTTTGCAACACCGATCAAAGTAAAATTAAGATGAACAACTTTCGTTATTGGGGTTACTATCAGACTCTAGTAATCCTGTTAGCTACAAGAAACCATTCAACCATGCCATCATAACACCTCGGCCTTGAAATCTGGTCACTATGCTACTGTCTAAGCACTTGTCTCTCAACACAAGATATAATCACAATATAATGAGCAGTCACTCCTGCTATCATGTGGCCACTCCAGCCTCACCGTCTGGGCATCGAGATATTACTTACTTTCTTTCTCACACACCATCCCAAAAGTAACATATATGTATCAAAGAGCAGAAACATAACAATTTACAACATGCAAGATCAGATCATAGGGTGATTATAATAACTAGACAATATCATGAATTAATCCCATGAACAATAAGAGACTAGCCCCATGGCCCGAATTCAAATGAATAAACCAAACATATATCAAATGTGGGTCTCACATGTTACAAAGTGAAATGGTAAAGAACTCCTACTCCTATACTTCCTCAATAGATAGGTATATAGAACTATAAAATCATCTTCCTGCACTTGTCAGCACACAAGTGTCTTTAATTATTTCTTGCAAAAGAAATTAGTGGGGTGAGCTCAAGAGCCCAGTAGATCATATACAACACATCTCGAATATTATTAAAGTCACAAACATAAAATATGTAAACACTTATAAATCATTGGGCATTTCAAACATTTTAATTATTTTGGTTGACATTAAGACCGAAAGGGATCTCTTCGGTATTTTTTTATGTTCGAACTCTTGGAAGTAACACTCTGAAAGCCAATTTCTCATCATGACACAACCTTAGGAGTAAGGTCTCACTCAATCCTCAGTTTCATCTTACTACTGCCACAGTAGCATCGACACCCACCTAGAGTAGGAAAATATCCACGATGATACTAGACTACTGCCACAGTATCTGTATTAATGCCCTGGTACGTGGTTAGACTCTTAATCATCTTTAGTTAGTGACCACTAGCATGCACCTTAATATATAGCTCATGCATACAAAAAATGTGCTATTAAATTATCTTGCATCAGGTCACATGGAATCATGCTATTCAACAAGCAACATCAATGGCACATTCTTGAGACAGTATTGGATAACAGGAATCACATAGCATGCTGTCAAAGTATTCTAGACAGGTAATCATACAACAAAGTATCATTACATTCCTAGCATGATTCTAAGATCACAAAACAGTAAAAACACAGTCATGTATTATATTGAGACTAAAATAATATTAGAGATAATGGATAGTCATCTCTACCTGAATTGCTACAAATTCTGCTTCTCCATAAATCATTTACGCATGAGTTTTCAACCTACAAATGATCATATAGTTTATTCATATACTAGGAATGACCTTATATATACATATTACTTATAAATATTAGCTCCATGATGATTTGAAAGACATTGTATTGACTTGAAAGACTTTGTAATGACTTGAAAGACTTCGCAATTAGTTGAAGACTTCGCAATTACTTGAAGACTTCGCAATTATTTGAATACTTCGCAATTACTTGAAGACTTTGAAATAACTCCGCAATGACTTTGCATTGACTCTGCATTAATTCTGCATTGACTCTGCATTGACTCTATATTGACTTTGTAGGTAAGCATATTGACTTCATAAATATGATTCTACATTGACTCTACATTTTTCTCTGTTGACTCCATAATAACTTCATAATTGGTTTTGTAATGACTTGTAAATGAGCATGTTGACTTCGTATTGACTTCACACTGACTCTACATTGACTCTATATTTACTTGATGTTTCTTTCATGATTGACTTTACATTGACTCTATAATGACTTCACATTGTCAAAGGTGTTTAGTCTTAGGTAAAATGACAATTTTTTCCCTCTAGTA
>JAJIYU010013942.1:0-13547 GCA_030144865.1 Tinospora cordifolia
AAGGGATGCCAAGAAGAGGGCTTGAAGCACAAGATGAAAACTCAACTCTTGTTGCTTGGGATGATTTGATTTGTGAGCATGGGGGGTTTATATAGGCTTCAAAAGTGTATAAAATGGAAAGTTTGTGGTGCTCTCATTGTAAGAAACTTACCAATAATTTAAATTTTGGTGCCCCCCAAGCACAAGAGATTAACAAGTAATTTTTTTGGAAATTTTTGGGATTTTAGAAACCATTTTTCAGATTTTTGAAGCATTTTTACTGATTTAATTCGAATTTTTGGTTATTATTTTCGGAGCAGCAAATCGGAGCCGTTGGATCGTCATCGAGATTTCATTCGCGATCAAGATCGGGCGGGTGGAACGTCAGCCGTTGGATCTCCCTCGATCGCATCAACAGATCACGAATTCATTTTTGCGAATGGATCTTTGGCTGTTGCATCAGGCGAGTTCTATCTCAGACGTTGGATTATTCTCGAGCGCAGCACGACGGATCGCGATTACGAAAATTTCTTTGATCTGGACGCTCGGATTAACCTCGAGTTTTGTACGCGCTCCGATTTTGCGATCAACAAAACGCGTCTGGACTGTCTGATCTTCCTCGATTGTGGTTTATTTGCGATTTCCAACTTCAACTTTGATCTGGCCCGTTGGATCTTCCTCGAACATGGTTTGCGGTCCAATTTCACGATTAAGATCTGCGCCCGTGATCTGAACCGTTGGATTGGAGAGATTGATTGTGCGCCGTCAGATCTTGATGATTCAGTGCTCCTAGACGTTGTTTAGGGCTTGATCTCATTCGTTGGATAGGACAAATCGAGTTTGGACCGTTGGATCATGTTTCTAATTACAAAATCATTTTCTAAAGCTTCTATAATCCGAATTTTAGCAATTATACACTTTCTAATTGATAAAAATTTAGTTGTATTGCACAAATCATTCTATTTTATGGACTTACTAATGTTTTTCCCTTTTTAATTATTTATATTGCATTTATTTGATATATTTTTTCTTTAATATTTTAATGATAATCTACATTTTCCTTTCCCATGTATTTTTATTTATTTTTTATTTTATTTTCAGATAATAATTTTTGCAATTATACACTAATAGTGCTTTATTTATTTTTAATAAATACATGTACACTACATTTTTATTTAATTATACAAATTCTCTATGTGCATATTCCCATAATATGTGGTATTTATTATGCTGACACACACCTTATTTATTTACACATTAGCCAATATGTGTATCATTTCTATTTATTTCTTAAGCAATTCCTTAAATTTCATAATTAATTCTATTAAGCCTTAATTTTCATTTCATTATCAAATTAAGGTCTTATTTGCTTAATTTTTCTATATCTCTAATATATTTTATTTTTCATGTGCCAATCCACAATTTGCACCCAAAATTTTATTAAAATCTTTGAAATTAATTTACAAAATTCTGGGGTATTACACCACGTTTGACTGAGTTGACTAAAATAAAGTTAACTAAGCTCATAAATAACCTAGAGTTAGGGTTTAGTTAAATATCGTATAAATACTAAAATTCAAGCGGATAATATGTAAGAAAACTTGATTTGGGTTGCAACAGTGAAGAAAGATTTGTAAAGTAGTTGTGAACAATTTGTGAGTAGTTCTTTTAGTTTATTTCCTTTTGCATGGTTTAATCGCAACAAATTTGGAAAAGTTGTAGCACAGATTTGGAGGAAACCTACATGTCTAAAAAGACGAAAAATGGAGTTTTAACTAAATTGACAAAGGTTTGACCCAATGACTATCTATTGACTAGGACATGCCACATCAGTATCCACATTATCACTAGTCCAAGTTTGACCTAAAGCTGACCTATAGTTGATCGTTACCACGTTTGACTGAGTTGACTAAAATAAAGTTAACTAAGCTCATAAATAACCTAGAGTTAGGTTTTAGTTAAATATAGTATAAATACTAAAATTCAAGCAGATAATATGTAAGAAAACTTGATTTGGGTTGCAACAGTGAAGAAAGATTTGCAAAGTAGTTGTGAACAATTTGTGAGTAGTTCTTTTAGTTTATTTCCTTTTGCATGGTTTAATCGCAACAAATTTGGAAAAGTTGTAGCACAGATTTGGAGGAAACCTACAAGTCTAAAAAGAGGAAAAATGGAGTTTTAACTAAATTGAGAAAGGTTTGACGCAATGACTATCTATTGACTAGGACATGCCACATTAGTATCCACATTAGCACTAGTCCAAGTTTGACCTAAAGCTGACCTATAGTTGCTCGTTACCACGTTTGACTGAGTTGACTAAAATAAAGTTAACTAAGCTCATAAATAACATAGAGTTAGGGTTTAGTTAAATATAGTATAAATACTAAAATTCAAGCAGATAATATGTAAGAAAACTTGATTTGGGTTGCAACAGTGAAGAAAAATTTGCAAAGTAGTTGTGAACAATTTGTGAGTAGTTCTTTTAGTTTATTTCCTTTTGCACATTATTCTATTTAAATATGTGCCTTATTTCTTCTTGTGTATGTTTTATGTATGTTCCACTTATTAATTGCATTGGTATTGTAATTTTGACTAGAATGTTTTAACATTGGGAAAGGATGCACCATTAGATATGTAGACTTAGAGCATTGGTTTGTAGATGCACATCATCCAGGGTAATTTCCTGAGATTGGTGAGTTGAGTTAGAGTCTTGTAGATACACCATATTTAGTGGGTGTACTTCTAAGGGCCCAAGGGGTCTTATGGTAGTACACTACGTCCACGATTGATGTATTCTGAGGACCTAGCATTTAATTGAGTCATGTGTGAGAGTTCTCGATGGTGCATTGTGTTTAGACGATGTTTATAAGGGCCTTATCAACTCAAGTGTTGACCTTGGGGATGGTTTGATTTGATGACACCCAAAGCATGCACGTGTTTTTTAATTGATTTGAGATTGTTCATCATCATCATCATCATCATCATTATTATTATTATTATTATTATTATTATTATTATTGAGTTGAGTTTTTGAATTGATTTGAGATTGTCATCATCATCATCATCATTATTATTATTCTAACTGAGTTGAGTATATGATCTCAATATATGAATTGTATTACAAGCTTGTTATGATAATATATATACATGCATTGTTTTGAAATTGTTACTCTTTGAGCCGACTGTGGAAGATTTGTGTAACACCCCAATTCTCGAAACATGACTAATATCACAATAATTTCATATAAAAGGATATATACATGTTCAATTTCATTTTTATCCACGTCTCCCATTCGAGAACGCAGGGCATTACTGTTACAATACCATTACCTGCTAGATGCACCAGGTCATATCCACAAAATCATATAAGAATATACAATTAAATTGATCAATAAATTTATAATTAAAACGTCAGGATGACAAAATAACTTAACATAAGTTAATTCATATCAATATTGTTAACTAGACTTTGGCTCCATGGCCAAGTTTCAAATGAACATTCGATGAACAAAATAAAGAGAGACTCTCTAGCTATATGCCCCAAACTAAAGAGAATAATAACTTATTACTAAAATGACCTTGTCAGGGAGGTCTAATACAAAACTACACTTCGTTACGTCTCATCAACATCGGTGCTCAACTACTGGGTACCTGAAAAATAAGACATGGGGTGAGCTCAAAAAGCTAAGTGAATCATATGCAATATATCTCAAGCATCATTCAAGTTAAAATACAGAACATGCAGAAATTTATCAAATATTAGGCGTTTCAAAAAATTCAATTGTTTTTAGTTTACATTTTGACCGAAAGGATTAACCTCGATGTTCTCCTCACATAACCAATACCATCAATATGTAGCGACAACCGCTAGATCACAAGGAGTATATGGACACACCCATCATCCAATATCTAGGAACTACGGACATACCCACTATTCATTCATAACAATAGTGCCAGTTCCATATCTTTGAAAACATTCATAGTAATCAATTGTGACTCACTGCGTCGATACGTAGTTCAATTTTTTATTACAGTGATCTTATTAATGTATTACAAAACATCAAATTCCCAGCATTCTCAACATCTCATTATACAAGAATATAATTGTATGAAAGACTATGAAAACAAGTAATCATCATGTATAAGGTCAAAGATCATGTTATTCAACATACAATTTATACAACATATTTTTGAAACAATATTCTCATAATTTGGGTCATACAATATGCTATCAATCATATATCATACACGCATCGGATCCAACCCTTTTTTAATCACATCCTAGCATACTCCTAATATTCAATCAATATAGACAACCATCACATTCCATATTTAAAACTTAGATAATACTAACGAGTGGGGTAATCATCTCCACCTTGTTAGTTGGTTCTATTGAGTTCTTACATTGTTGTTCCAACTCGTCTTGAGTTCTTAACCTTTAAATATTGAAATCATTACTCTTAATAATTGAAGCATTCTCTTATGTTTTTAAACTATAATTTAATGTCTCTCTATCCAACATAGTACACAATGTATAATGGATAGCAGATTAGAAGAGCCAAAGCATAGATTTTCTTTCATGTACCATGGCAAAGGAAAGAAGTACCATGGTAACTAGAACAAACAAAGAAGGAAATGAAGAAAAAAAGAGACTCCATACTAGGATAGTGAAACTCATTAACGCAGTAATCGGAATGAGAAACAAAGAAAACAAGGAAAAAAAATGCAATACCATGGTAGTATAAGGCATTACCAATGGTAAGCAGAATGATCAAAGAAGAAAACAAAGAAAGAACTATATAGTACCGCGATAGTGAAACACAATATCATAGTAACCAATATAGAGTTAACCATTTGTACATCTTTTTCCACCTCTTGTTTTCCTATGCTTATAACATTCTAATACTTTAGATTATAGAACATGAACTATGCATTAGGATGAAATAAAATCCTTATACCTTACTTATATCACCTGGACCCCTTGTTGACAACATATGCTTCAAAAGAAACTTCTTGAATCCTTCTGATATGATCTATGGTTCTGTTTTGATTGAGGGAATGAACATGAGTCTCAAAGATTGTTGATGGGGAGTTAATTCTCAAAAATATGTGGGAAAGAATCGTAGATCAAAGTTTAGAATAGAATATTTCCTTGTAAAATGGTTTGATGAAAACTTATCGCATTAAAATCTCAAGCTTTATCCGATATTCTTCTTGTGTTAAGATGTGGGACATCTTGAGAAAGAAAAAAGGAAGGGAAGCCAACCAAGCAAGAAAGAAGAAGGGAAATCGACACTTAATTATGGGAGAAGGAAGGGGAGGGGCTAGGTTTGGTGTTTGGACATGTTTAGGAGTTTGTGAGATAAGGTGTCGGGACCCCTTCTAAATCTTCATACGGGCGGCTCGACTGGCACAATAATTAGAATGGTCTATACTCTAGTCAAACTCGCCAACTATTATTATGCCTTACCATTGAAATATTTATAGTATTAAGAGTGGTAAAATAACAAGGTAAGCAAAATAATGTAATAACAGTAGAAGTCTTTAGCATTAATTATATTAATAGAGTCCAATTCAACTTTACATTCTCAAAACTTGTACATAATGATTTAAAATACCAACAATAGCAAAATAATAAAACAACCTACTATGGACTATACCGGAAAAGATCACGAGATCAGCATGCCTTTCCCCTTATCCACACTGGACGAGCCTAAAATGTTAAGAGTAGTGAATTGATATCCACCTGAGCCCAGTGAGTAGCAAAAAGAGATATCTACTTAAGTCTAGCATTCTACATGTGATGTTACGGGAAAAATCACAATCATTCATATAAAAATGCAACAACAAATATCACTCACAATTATCAACATATAAAAATGCAACAATCTAATATGTTATAAAGTATGCCATGTTCCAAGTTTCTAGTATTTGTACTTAGCACCCTTATTTCACTTTAAGGATCTTTTGGTCATATTGTCATTCCAAACAGACGTGACCATCATCTAGGCCAAATTGCGATAATATCGACGATCGTGGCCCACCGACCAGGCCATACTGTCATATCTTTATGATCATGGCCCATTGAATAGGTGGTATAGTCGCCACCCATGAACTAGTAGAGTGTGCATGCACCACTCTAAGCATATCTATAAAATGTACTATTCTACTACTCTTATCTAGGACTATCACAATCCAAGTTAACATATATGAAGACCCGTCGATTGGTCCTATTTTAGAGCTATTACGATCCAATGTTTGCACCTCAGAACCTCTCATCATTAGGTTAGGTCAACACATCTGAAGATTCATCAATAAGCTCTATTTTAAAATTATCACGCACCAATGTCCGCACCCCGAAACCTCTCATCTTGAGGTCAGGACGACACATATGAAGATTTGTACTTTTATCTCAATACTATCACGATCCAATATCCGCACCTCGAAACCTCTCATCTTGAGGCCAGGTCAACATATTTGAAGATCAGTCCTATTTAAATGCAATATGCAATGCATAATTATGCATTAACAATAAGTAGAATAAAAGGTTAAGTAATTGAATTAAATTACTACTCATAGGCTAATTAGACTACCGGCATTCTCCCCGTTGCTGGTTTTGTCTCCCAATATCAAGTTAAATACCAAAAGCTTACACATTTAACACGTGTCTCACCTTTGGTATACAATAAGTACTTTTCAATGTTGCTATATAGTACATTAAATAGGAAAAAATAATTACTTCCTATGTTATGCATTTTTTCATGTGAAGCAATTCATAATACTATACAACTATACAACATTATACATTCACACACACACACACACACACACATATATATATATATATAATGTTATATTTATAACATTACATAATTAATCATAACCTTATATGTAAATCAATTAACACTTTATTAACATTGATTATACATATATAACCTTGTATAGATATAATAGTAATCTATATATAATATTAATCTATTAATTTTTTTTCCAATCTCATAAATGCAAATTTAATATAATAATTGATCTCCAAAAATTCTAATTTTAGTGTCATTAAGTCTAGAATTTTATTCTTGACATTTTAGTGCCCGTCAATTAAAATTCTAGTGTAAATATATATACCCCCTATATGTTAACTTTCAATTATTATATAAATTCTTAGTGTTTATAAGAGTACAAATAATCTATATATCTATGTGCAACTCGTTGATCTGAATACAATGATATATATATTATGTATTTTTACTCTTAGTGAAAATACACCCTATTTTTCGGTCACACAATAGACTAACACTTCTATTAAAAAATACACTTGAAAACTTGAATTCATGACTGTTATAGCTATTTTGAATTGAAAATAGGCAAAAATAATATACCCAAAGTGATAGATCTTCAAGGAATAACAACCACTTCTTCCCTCTTTTCTTTCTTTTTCTTTTTCTTTTTCTCTCTTTTATTTCATTTCCTCTCTAGTTCCTTTCTTCTCTTTTTTTGTCTTTCCCCTTTTTGTTTCTCGTTTTGCTTCCTTGATGATGAAATGGCAGAATGAATTGGGAGAGAAGCCCTTCGCACCTTTTATAGCATTGATTTGAGGACGGTCCCACTACAAACCAAGATAAAGTTGTCCCTCTTTCCTTCCTTATCACCCCACGTCATTGCTTTTATCCCATTTTTTCTTTTGTTATTCATTCATCCAACCAACTATCTATTATTTCATTAGCTAATGTATTTAGTTATTTATTTCTTTCTTTTTATTCATTCATCTACCCAACTATATATATTTCATTAACTAATGTATTTTTATTTTTTTTCTTCAAATATGAGATCCCCTTCGCTCTTCATTTAAACTAAATTCCCCATTATTGTTATTCATTATATATATATATTCCTATCTAAAACAACTCAATAATTTATACAATTGCCATCAAATCATATATTTTTATTTACAATTCATTAATTCATACATGAAAATACATGTCAAACCTATCAACTCAATGTTTAACAATACGGGTCGTTAAAGTCTCCCCTCCTTAGAAAAAATTTTGTCCTCAAAATTTACTAAGACAATAAATGATCAAGAAGCAACTCTCATAATCTCAAGGTAGTGACTCGCCATGTAGTCATCTCGCTACCAGAGCCTCATCATATCTATAATCCTCTCGCACCTCAACACGTTTCTAGTCAATCACATGTGAGGCATCGGGGTAGTTCTTACTCAACATTGACACAGGAAATACATTATGTATTTCCGCTAACATGTTGAAGCAAGTTTCCTAGAAATGTCAAGTTGAGTATGTCCCTTTCAAGGGGAAATTCGAAGGAGTACATGATTGTAATAACCCAAGGTCAAAAACAAAGATAAGAAAACAAACCATCCAAAAAAAAAGGTTGTGCACCCAAGGATCATGGTCCTCATTTTTGGGACCGTGGTCTTGCAATTTGAGACCCCCATATCGTAGAATTGCGGTCCTATGTCTGTTGTCGGTGTTCCATAAGGACTACAGTCCTGGTATGTAGGACAGCAGTCTTACAACAAGAAAATCCATGAAAAACTCTTGACGTGCAACTACAATCCCCAGACTGCAGTCCTGCAATTAGGGCATCCCGAAGACCACGGTCCTCAGGGCAATGACTACGATCCTAGATCAGAATACGAAAAATGGAAGCTATGCAAACCCTAGTTTTCTACTAATTATACATACATACATACACACATACATATATATGTGTGTGTGTGTGTGTAGGGTGCACAACAAACCCTAAACACATTGCTCCACTTCCCTTCTCACATTGTCATTTGTAAAAAATTCCTCCACTGCTCTTCACGCATCCAAAGCCAAGTTGTTCAACATTACTCTTTGACCCCTTGCAAATAGTGTAAGGAGAAGAACAAAATGAGTTTGCGTTGTATCAAGTTGCTACGCATTTTGGGACTAATACAATCAAGGTAACATGTCATTTTTATTTTCAAAATGTCATTCTTATTTTTAAATCAATGTTATCTAAAACTGTTTTGGAATTGGTTGACTGTAAAAAAAATTTTCCTTTCTTAATAGCACAAGGAAGTAACAGAGAACACTCATTAGAAGGGGACGAAAGCACGTTGAGCAAAAGGAGGTGTAACACTCTGTCCTTTGCTATGATTCTTGTTTAGATGTTAAACGTGCAACGCATCGTAGTAACAAATAGTTTCCTATTCAAAACCAATGGAAATGTTTAGCATTTGCTTAGTAATACTCATTTTCTTTGCCATATCAGCACACAGGTAGACTGCAAGGCATTCTAGAGTGACAAACAGAATGGAAAAGGTATAATATACTCCTACTTAATTCAAGTTTTAAGATTGTAACATGTTGTTGAAGATTTGAGGTCTCAAGTACAAGGGAAATGGGAAACATGCTTGGAATGTGATTTTTCGAAATACCTTGTTACCATTACAATGTTGCACAGAACACACTATGAGAATAAGCTTCTTTAATTATAGTAACATGGAGAGTACCATGGTAACACGATGAGAATGTGTATGTTGAACCTTTTGGTTGAGAATTTATAATCACCGAGGCGCGAATTCGATTGCGAGGAGCAAAATAATAGGTAGAAGTGACAACCTAAACTCTTTTGTATTATTTTGGTTAAAATATGAAACATGATATTGCGTGATTATGGTTATTCATTGTATATAAACATGCTAGCGGTGTATGCCTATGGAATGAATGTTTATCCTTTTTATGAAATTATAGCATGCTATGATTTGTATGAAAGTATGTTTTAGTTAAAAATCTATGCTATGCATGCCATGTGATGGATATTATGATTAATGTGTTTACGAGAATAATAATTTGTCTATTTATATCCATTGGTTATTTATATTGGATATTTGAAATGTGGATATGCTTGTGGCCATTAATCAAAGATGATAAAAAGAATTAACCACGTACCAACGCGATGATGCAAATATTATGGCAGTAGTTTGGCATCGTCATGGGTATTCTTAACCCTAGGTGCATCTCTGTTTGAAGTGGGACTGAGAGTCTAAGTGAAACTTTACTTCCTATTGATGATTGAGTGAGAATTAATCCCTAGATAGGGTTTTTGAGTGTGTAACAAGCCGGTTTTACATGGAGTACTCCGAACCTAAGTTGGAATGCCGAGGGAGAACTCCTTTTGGTCTTAATATTAACTTAAACAATTGAATTTTTGAAACACCTAATGCTTTACAAGTGCTTGCATGTTTATATTCTGACTATTATAATACTTGAGGTGTTTTTGTGTAAGATCCACTGGGCTCTTGAATTCACCTCAACTAATCTATTTTTCAAGTAACAACTAAAGGTACTTGTTCCTAGGCAAGTAATTGGCTTCCATTGGAGTGGCTTGATACAATCCATTGTTGGGGTTATATAGCAGTAGGAGTTTACTCGTTGTGTATTAGTTTGAAAGGCTTTGGACCCACATTTCATTTTTGTTTAGTTGTTTTTGGCCATGGGGCCAAGCATTTGGTTATTGATTCATTTTGGACTTAGGCCACAGGGTTGGAGTATGTTATTAAATCTTCTTAAGATTAATCATGATATTATTTTTAGACATACCATCCCTATGTTTGTTCATGCTCAATATTGTTATTTATGTTTTCACACTCTAATATATTATTGGGATGGTGTAAGAAAGAAAAGAATTCAAAAGTAACATTTTCAGTCTTCATATATCGATGATGGGAGTGACCGCACCCTATGATTAGTTTCATTTCAAGGTGAGAGATGAAGATGCCCAGTCGCGGTGCGTACGATGGTAGTCAGGGGCTGGGGTGTTACAAAGGTGGTATCAGAACTCAGTCAGTAGTCGCTTGGAAGAACTTAGTTAGTAGCTCGCTAGGATAGATTTAAGTTAGCAACTCACCAAAAAAGTCTAGACTGAGGCTAAAGGTGGTACCAGTCTAGTAAGATGCCCACATAAGAGCTCATTTAGTTCATCAATCAGTGTCAGTTAGTAAGTCACTAGACTAGAGTCTAGAGTATAAACTATGAACTACTAGTCCTTTGGAGGAGTTGGGCAGTAGAGACGTTGCATACTTAGGTCTAGGGAAAAACCTTAGGTATAATTAAGGTGTTGTAAAAGTAGCACAGTGGATCATAAGTAAAAGCTTTTAGGACATAAGCTAGAGATTGATAACGTGTGAAACAAAACACTTGTTTGGTCAGGACACGAGATCAGGAGGATCTTGTATCTTTGGTTTTTATGTGGTATGGGACGCATATGAATTCAAGGATATAAAGAAATCCTAGACTCAGAGAATGATGGACCATGTTTGGTGAATGATTGGTGGTTTTGGACAAACTTGTTTCCCTATGCTTGGCTAGTGTGGGACAGTCAAGTGTAGTAGGGCTTGGAAAGCCTTAAACATTGAGACACTTGTGAAATTGTTTGGGTGTAGTGAGAATCTCTAAGTAGAAATCTATGTCGATGGGCAAGAGTGGTATGGGACTCTCAAACCTGAAGGCATAGGTGGAAGCTTGGAATCTTTCTATGCTAGCATGCGGTTGTGATAATATATGAGATTGTTGATTGCATGTGTTTGCGTATGTAAAGATTATTTAAAATACTTGCATGCTTTTTTTCAAGATTTTGAGATCAAATCCTGTACCTAGAGCTAGACAAATTCATTGTGGACCTAAAAGCATAAACCAATAAGCTACTAAGCAATCAAGAACTTAAAGACATGAATCTAGAGTCACACTAGTACGACAAAAATAAATGCTCCAAGTAAGTACATGGGATTTCTTCGATAAATTTATGATGAATAAATGGATCTTTGGTTGTTGATAAATGGCTGGATCCAAGAGAGATGCAATGAGAGCTACCCGTCTGAGGAAACTAAATTTTGGGGGTAGAGGGCACAAGTTAACCAAATTGAGGCTTAGGTTGGGGCAATGTTGATTCCAGAGTTCTGGGATGAGATTACCAAACAGATCACTGAGCAAATTATGAGAGTATTGTCGTTGCCACAGATGCAGACACAAACGACACCAGAGTTACAGATACAGGCCCCACCTCAGGAGCATATACCGATAAGTAACCGGTGCCCATGCCAAAAGTTCCAATTTGTCAAAGGGCACAGGAAGCAATTGAGGATAAGGAAAAGAGAGCAATGTTGATTGAGTTACAGAAAATCCGCCCATCCCAATTTAATGGCACATCTGACAGCATGGCTACAAATCAGTGCTACCAAGAGCTAGATGAGCATCTGATGTGCTAGGGGCTACAAGACCCCATAGAGTTATGCTAGCCACACATTAATTTAAGGGACCAGCCAGGAGTTGGTGGGGAATGTTCAAAGCAAATTCAAACACTAACGTATGGCACATGAACCGAAAAGAATTTAAAGAGTTATTCTATGAGAAATTTTTTCTTGAAGCAACACAAGTATAAATGGAGTCTGAGTTCATCAGGTTGACTCAAAGTGATATGACAATACCTAAATATGAGGTTAAGTTCACTCAATTGGCCAAGTTTGCTCCTAATCTGATTAGGGATGAAAAGATGAAGGCTCGCAGATTTGTGGAAGGTCTGAAGATTGACATTCATAGGGTGGTGAACCTGATGGGTCTAAGAACCTATAGAGAAGTAGTGGAGAAAACACTAATTACTGAATGAGATATCAACTTTGAATAGAAGTTCAGAAACATGGGCAAGAAACCAAGCAATAGTAAAGAGTTCCAAGGGAACCAAAAGAAACAGAACAAAAACCATCCTTAGAAGCAGCAGACCCAAGGCAGAATTGATAAGTAGTAGGCTTAAAGAGAAGGAGCTTATTAAAATTGTGGACAGAAGGAACATATGGCCAAGGATTATCAGAATCAGGGACACCAGAGGCAGATCCAAGGGCAAACTAATGGTCAGGATAGAAACTAAGGTGGTCGTGGATAGCAGTAGCCATAATAGAGGCAGCCCCAACAACAGCAACAACAGCAATAGCAGGGTAGACAGAACCAGGTCCGAGTGTTTGCCATTGAGGATGGATAGGCGAAACTGGCTCTAGCTATTGTAACACCCCAACCCTTGAAACTTTCAATTAGACTTAACCACAAGGTGGATCGGGTCGGTATTACATTTACAAGTACATAACTTGCATCACATTCTATTTCAATTATCCCAAATCTTATCAATTCACGATGAACACACAACCTAAACAATTTAATTTTTAATTTAATGAAACTAATACAAGGGGATAAAAAAAATATTCCAATCTTTATTTATTCAATAAAATAAAGAAATGCATGCCTTGAATCTTTAATATTTAGGATAATTAAAGAAAGAATATATAACTTAAAATAGAGACAAAATTAAAATTTAGCAGAAGTCTTAATTTAAATAATCAAAACTTGGGCAACATGCCCTTACATATAAACTTTCCAAATTTAAAATCGTATCAAATACTCAGTATTCTTCATGATTCAATTTCTTGAAAAATAAGAGGGAAAGGGGTGAACATGTAGCCTAGTGGATCATTCCATAAGCAACTAAGTTACTAATTCAAATCAAAAGTACATCCAAATTCAAACACTTGTAAA
>JAJIYU010013943.1:0-13535 GCA_030144865.1 Tinospora cordifolia
AACTAACTGCTTAGTGAAGCATGATTAAAATGACTATTTGAAATTAAAGAAATGATTTATACCTCGTGTATTGAGGTAGAAAGATAGACTGACGACATCTGTCGCACGCCCGGGGCCTCGGCGGACCACGCGCCGGGCTTGGAGCCGCGCGACGCCCGACGACGGGGCCTCAGATTGACAGACATGACGTCCGGTCCGGGGGTCGGGGTGTGACAGCTAAGTACCCATACCTATTCGCCAAAAGTACTTTATTGAATGACGCCCAAGTGAATTAGTACAAATTTCGAAGACAAAATTTCTTTTAAAGGGGTAGGTTGTATTACCTTCAAAATTTATACGAAATTCGATTAAATGAAATAAAGAAAAGAAGAATTAATTCTAGAAAATTTTATGAAATATTTGGGATAAAGGATTTTGTATAAGTAGCCAAAATGAGAAATGAAACTATTTGAGATAATTTTGTAGAAATTTTTGAGTAAAAATTAATATATTTTATTATAGGAAAAGGTAAGAATGAAAGGAAATAGAAATTAAACAAAGTAGGAAAAAACAGAAAGATTGTTTTTTTGCGCCATGTTACCCCAGTAGTGGAAACTCTACTGCAACAAAGCAATGTTTTTGCGTGAAAAAAAAACAAAAATGCCAAAAAAATATCGCATGACTATCACGGTAACAATTTGGTTACTGCAGTTGTATTATTGAAAATTCCTAGGAAAGAAGGAAAACGTACGTGACTACTGCAGTAGCCATTTTGTTACTGTGGTAGTGGGACAAAAATACCAAAAAAAGAAGGTTCGCAAAAGCCCTTAGGAAACCTTAAAACGCAGTTGTTATTTTCTTATGCGTGGGGAGCACAAAAATTGGTGATTTTAGAAGGTTTCATACATTAAAAACAACCCAAACTTGCCAATTCTTATCCATTTGATCTCTATATGAACCCTGCACCTCTCTCCATTCTTTTTACCCCAACAAGAATTGAACGAGTTTCGTCTTGCTCTCTTTGCCTCCCTCTTGGCATCCTTTTCTTTCTTTAGCTATTCTAAACAACAATTAGAGTAGTAATAATAAAGTGTTGCACAAAGTCTATGCTAGTAATTGGGGAGATCTAGAGGAGATTCAGTAGAGGTTTCAGAAGAAGTAAAGCTATTTGAGGTGCAAGTGATTTTTGAATTTTTATCTTGTTATTTTGATTCAAATATGATGTGCATGGATGCTTGCTTAGTTTGGAAATATGCCATGATTATAGATATGCTTTGTGATGATATGATCTATGTTATGTCATTCCCACCATGAATACGTGCTATTTATTAGTTTTCTTGAATTTATCATGTCATTATTTAACATTAATGAAAGATTAAACAAAGATTTTAAGCATTTACTGACACGGGGATGGATTTTCACCGTTCGTGTTCCAACTAGAATTTTTAGGATGTGAAGCAAGGTTTCGAATTTAATGCCTCTTTATCAATGATAAGATTGATGGTCTGAATTCGACCTCATCCCCTAAATATGGAATACTAAGGCATAACCTTTTGGTCTTAATGTTAGCTAATAACAAAACACTGTTCAAATCACACAATCTCTTAAAGTGTTTGTTATGCATGTTCTATTTGATTTGTAATAATGAGTTAAATATTTAGAATGATCTACTGGGCATGTAAGCTCAACCTTCCTTTTAATCTTTCAAGAAATTGAAAATCAGAGGCTACATGGATGTCACTTAGAATATTTTCCTTAGAGATTTTACTAAATTGTAGGGTATGTTAGCCCAAGTTTCTTTAGCTAAATTATCAAGTTATTTTCCACTGTAATAAACGTAAAGGCAATGTACCTTTGAGTTTTGAATCGATGAATGGAATTGATTTATTTTATTAAATGATTTCCAATTATGTTTTATGGAATCTATAAAAGTAATTGTCTCACAGAGTTGGGACTGAAATAGAAAGAAAAGAATTAATGTGACAGCACCCACCTCTCAGATGGCCCGCCTATCTTTGAAATACATGAGGCCAATGCAATAATTGTGCCCTTTAGAATAGAACAGTCAGACTTGGGCACTAGGGGGAGGCGAGGTGTTATAGGTTTTGTAGAAAACTTGAGATTTTTATGGCTTTTTTTTATTCAAGGGTTCATGTTTAGTTTTTGAGACATTGTTAAAAGTGGAATAGATGTTGAACCATATTCTTGGTGGTCGAAATTAGGTGGTTTGATGGTGGTTGAGAAAAGAAGAAGAAAAAGAAATAAAAAAAAAAAGAAAGCATGAAGAAAACTTTCATATATCAATGTTCTTCTTGATCTACATGATGTTGTTTCATTATGACTCTCTAAGGTAATGAGATGGTGTGTGAGGATGAGAAATGAGGTAGTTGATTGTGCCGGAATGTAACACCCCGACCCCCACATTTTTTGAGCATTGGACATAACCACCATTATTTGACAATGGACTTAACCAGTTGGCAAGTCGGGCCAGTGTTACTTTACAAGTGACAGACACTTGACTTTCTATTTTTTAATACCTATGCCTTAGAATAGATTCAAGAATACAAATATCATTCAAAAAAATCAAGGCAATTAGAGATAAAGAAAAATTCAACTTCTTTATTCATAAGAAAAAGTACATCACTTTATAATGTAAACTATTACATTGCTGATCAAATAAACTCATAGCCTCCAAAGTAAAATAAAATTCTAATGGAAGTCTTATTCAAATTGGGCAACATGCCCTTACATTAAAAGAAATTTAAAAACAAAATACAAACTTGCTAAACTAGAACTATTCAAATTTTCATGGTCTTCACAGTTTAATTTCTTGAAAAAAAAAGAGGAAGGGGTGAGCAAAAAGCTCAGTGGATCCTTTTCAAACAACCATTTTTCAAATTCAAAACAATAACCCATTCATATTTCAAACACTTGCATAAATAAGGTGTTTCAAGCATCCATTTGTTTAAAGTTGAGATTTTAGACCTAAAGGGTTTTGAAGCCCTGACGTTCTTAACAAAGTACCTCCTTAGAGTGAAATATAACTTTTCTTAGCCAATTTCATTGGACTTTTGGACTTCAAGGGCACTTACCCACCAACCAAGTACTTTGGTTTTAGAACCATATGAACTAATCATATGAAAAGAACATCCATAGTAACCCACATGTGTGCTATGATGGTACGTGGTTATTATCACCATCATCTTTGTTAAATCATACATTCTTGAATCATAAGATAAATTTTAGAACATGAAAATAAAACAAATAAATTCAGCATATGATCAAACTAAATATTTAATCATGGAACATTCAAAATCATGCATCATACTTTGAAATAAAGCCTAAGCATTATACTACACATGGCATGATTGTTTTGCAAGCATAAATTTGAACAAAAATCAAATCTAAAACATAAATATATTTTAGAATGCTTAAACTGAAATTGTTCTTGATTTCAAAAGCCAAACAACCAATAAACATGCTAGAACTTTGAATAAGAAAAAGGGGTGTAACAGAAATCACTTCCACCTTGAGATGTAGTTTTCCCCAAAGTTTGGACAAGAGCTCCCAATGTTCAAGCACTAAGAAAATCACCCAAGAAGAATCTCCAAATCAAGAACTTCTCACACTCAAGAGGGAAAGGAATGGTGAGAAGAGGGTGCCAAGAAGAGGGCTTAGAGAGCAAGAGGAAATCTCAACTCTTCTTTCTTGGGATGAGTTGAAGTGTTAGCATGGGGGGTTTATAGAGGTTTCAAAAGTGTGTAGAATGACAAGTTTGTGGTGTTCTTATTGTAAGAAACTTGCCAATTCTTCAAAATTTTGTGCCCCCCAAGTATAGGGGAATAACAAGTGTATTTCAGAAATTTTTAGAATTTAGAAACCAAATTTTTGAATTTTTGGAAACATTTTCATTGGTTTTATTCAGATTTTCTATTTTTATTTTGGAGCAAACGATCTTAGCTATCAGATCGTTCTCGATTGCAATGGTAGATCACCGATCGTGCGGGTTTGACCTGAGCGGTTGGATCTTCCTCGGGCGCGGTGTTTGGTTTGCAATGGATTGGGATGCGTATTTCTGGGTAGTCAGATGTGCATGGATCGCAGTGTGCGGTTCGCGATTGATCAAAGTGTGTCTTTCTGGGCCGGCGCATGTGCATCGATCGTGGTGTGCGGTTCGCGATCGTGATCAAGAACCCCGCCCGGGCCGTTGGATGATCCTCGATCGCGGTGTGTTCGCGATCTCCGACTGCTCCTTTGATTTGGCCCATTGGATATTCCTCGATCTCAACACGTTCGCAATCATCTCCTGTGCCTGAGCCGTGAGTCGTTGGATCTGATCGATTAAATGCAGGCCGGGGGATTTGGCGGATTCGATGCATCTGGGCTCTAGTTTTGGTTTTGATCATGACCGTGAGATCTTAGATCGTGCAGATGGTGTATTTTTGGCCGTTGGATGCAATTTCTAATGCCAAAAGCACTTTCTAAGGTTGCTATTATCCAAATTTTGCTAATTAGACACTTTGTAATTGATGAAAACTTAGTTTTATTGCACAAATCATTCTATTTTATGGATTTACTAATATTTTCTCCTTTCTAATTATTTAATATTGTATTTATTAGATATTTTTCTATTTCTTTAATATCTTTAATGCCAATAATTAAAAAAATCTACATTTTTTATTTTCATATATTTTTATTTATTTCATACTTTATTTTCAGATAATCATTTATGTAATTATAAATTGATATTTATTATTTTCCTTTTTTTAAATATAAGCATACTTCATTTTTATTCAATTATGTATATTTTTCTATATACATATTCTTATAATTTGTAGCATTTAGCATGCCTATTATATTCTCACATAATTTACCCTATAAATATGTGTCTATTCCTATATATATATGTATATTCCCATTCTTTATTTCTTAATAAATGAAAGCAACTCATTAAATTTCATAATTAATTCCATTTAATTGATATTTCCATTAACACACTTTCATTTGTCTTAGAATTTTTTTTCTCAATGAATTTTCTTATTTCATTAATAACTTTTGTTCACAAAATTTTGAGGTATTACAACCTACCCTTCTTAGAAAAAATTTCGTCCTCGAAATTTGTACATGTTTAGGTTTTCCTAGTAAACAGATGCGGGTACTTAGTCTTCATTTCACTCTCCAGCTCCTAGGTAGCCTCTTCCAATCCATGATGCTTCCACAACACCTTAACTAAGGGAATATCATTAGTTCTCAGATTTTGTACCTTGTGATCAAGGATTCTAACTATAGTTTCCTCGTAAGTAGCATCATCCTGAATGTTCACTTCCTCCTAATGGATGATGTGAGAAGGGTCAGGTTCATACTTTTTCAACATGGAGACATGGAACACGTTATGAGCTGAAGTTATTCGACTTGGTAGATCCAACTCGTAAGCGCATTCTCCGATTCTTCTAAATATTTCAAAGGGTCCTACAAACCTTGGAGATAACTTCCCTTTGAATCTGAACCTTTTGATACCCTTTTGAAGACTGACTCTTAGAAATACTTTGTTCCAAACTTGGAACTCTAGTGGCCTTCTTCTCTCGTCCGCATAACTCTTCAGACGGCTCTGTGCAGCAGTCAGACTTCTTTGTATCAACTTGACTTGGTTGTTCATCTCTTCCACCAAGTCTGACCCATTTAATACATGATCTTCAAGCTCAGCCCAACAGGCAGGTGATCTGCAAGGTCTCCCATAGAGGGCCTCGAATGGAGCCATCTTTATGCTTGCTTGGTAACTATCGTTATAGGCAAACTCCGCCAGATGTAAATACTTGCTCCAATTCCCTTTGAAGTCTAAAACACAAGATCTCAACATATCCTCTAAAATTTGAATAACTCTCTCAGACTGACCATCCGTCTGAGGGTGAAATGTTGTACTCACGGTGAGCCTAGTACCCATCTCCTTCTGTAGACTCTGCCAGAACCGTGAAGTGAAGCGAGAGTCTCTGTCAGACACAATAGTCTTAGGTACACCATGCAGCCTTACTATTTCCTTCAAATACAGCTCTCCCAGCCTACTGACTTGGTCTGTGGATCTGATCGGTAGGAAATGTGCCACTTTGGTGAGACGATCCACAATAACCCAAATAGTGTCTTCTCCTTTTTGGTTTCTGGGTAAACCACTGACAAATTCTATGGCAATGTTATCCCACTTCCATTTTAGGATAGGGAGTGGTTGTAACATTCCAGAGGGTTTTCGGTGCTCTGCTTTCACTTGTTGACATGTTAAGCACTTAGAGACATGTTTAGCCACGTCCTTCTTCATTCCCCTCTGCTAATAGGTTTTCCTAAGGTTCTGGTACTTCTTGTCCCCGCCTAGGTGAATGGTATACTTAGTCTGATGGGCTTCATCGAGTATAATCTGTTTACTGTGCCCATTTTGAGGTACACATATCCTTTCCCCAAACCTTAGGATGTTCTCAGCATCTAACCTAAAGTTAGTATGCTTGCCTTGTGTAACTCCTTCGATAACATTGGTAAGTCATTTGTCTTATCTTTGTTCATCCCTAATCTGGTGTAGAAGATCTGGTTGGCAAGACATAGTGTAGAGGTAGGCTTGTTTTTCATTTAGAGTCACACCCAGCCTAAAATCATCAATCAAGTGGTACATCTGACCTTTCTCCTCCTCCTGTTTGTTGAACTTCCTACTCAAGGCATTAGCTACTACATTGTCCTTCCCCAGATGGTAGTGTAGTTGAAAATCATAGTCCTTCAAGAACTCCATCCATCTTCGTTGCCTAAGGTTCAACTCCTTCTAGGTGTAGATGTTTTTCAAGCTCTTGTGGTATGAAAATAGATCTAATTTCTCACCATAAAGGTAGTGTCTCCAAATCTTCAGGGCAAATACAATGGCCGCTAATTCTAGGTCGTGATTAGGGTAATTCTTCTCATGGACCTTCATTTGTTGTGAAGCATAAGCGACTACTTGTCTTTTCTACATCGACACTGCTCCAAGTCTACTCAGGGAAGCATCAGTATAGAGGGTATAGGTAACACCATGGGTTGGAGTGACTAGGATAGGTGTCGTAGTCAGTCTCCTCTTCAGCTCTTGGAATGATTGCTCATACTTCTCATTCCAATCGAACTTAACTCCTTTCTTGGTCAGCTTGGTCATCGGTTCTGCCAAGTTGGAGAAATCTTGGATGAACCTTCTATAGTATCCAGCTAGACCTAAAAAGCTCCCGATCTCTGTATTGTCTTCGGTTGCTTCCAATTTATAACCGCTTCCAACTTCTCTGGATCTACAAAGATGCCTTCTGCAGACACTACGAGGCCAAGGAACTTGACCATCTTCATCCAGAACTCACACTTGCTTAACTTGGCATATCTATCTGCAAGTGTTCTAAATGTTCAGCCTCTGACTTGGAGTAGATCAGAATGGCATCCACAAATACCACCATAAACTGGTCAAGGTACTGTCTGAACACTCGGTTCATCAAATCCATAAAAGCTGCTAGGGCATTGGTCAAACCAAAGGGCATCACGGTGAATTCGAAGTGTCTGTGCCTTGTTCTAATGGTCATTTTGTGAATATCAGACTCTCGGATCCTCAACTGATGATATCCCGACCTAAGATCAATTTTAGAGAAATGTGTGGCTCCTTATAATTGATCAAATAGGTCGTCAATCCTTGGTAAAGGATATTTATTCTTTACTATAGCTTGGTTCAACTTCCGGTAGTCGACACACAGTCTCACGGAGCCATCCTTCTTCTTCACAAACAATACCGGAGCTCCCCAAGGTGATTCACTCGGCCTGATGAAACCTTTCTCCCTAAGCTCATCCAATTGAGCTCTTAGCTCAATTAATTCTACTGGCGCCATTCTGTAAGGAGGTATGACTATAGGGTTGGTTCTAGGGTGAAGTTCGATCTTAATTCTATCTTTCTAGCAGGTGGTCGTCTAGGTAAGTCATCTGGGAACACATCCACGTACTCCTTAACCACCACTAAGTCTTGAATCTTCTTTGGTTCCATAGGCTCTTCTTCCATCAATTCTATAGGTTCTAGGGTGAAGTTCGATCTTAATTCTATCCATTTGTATAAAGTTGAGATTTTAGACCAAAAAGGTTTTGAAACCCTTGACGTTCTTAACAAAGTACCTCCTTAGAATGAAATATAGCTTTTCTTAGCCAATTTCATTAGACTTTTGGACTTCAAAGGCACTTACCCACCAACCAAGTATTTTGGTCTTAGAACCATATGAACTAATCATATGAAAAGAACATCCATAGCAACCCACATGTGTGCTATGATGGTACGTGGTTATTATCACCATCATCTTTGTTAAATCATACATTCTTGAATCATAAGACAAATTTCAGAACATGAAAATAAAATAAATAAATTCCGCATATGATCAAACTGAAAATTTAATCATGGAACATTCAAAATCATGCATCATACTTTGAAATAAAGCCTAAGCATGATACTACACATGGCATGATTGTTATGCATGCATAAATTTGAACAAGAATCAAATCTAAAACAGAAATATATTTTAGAATGCTTAAACTGAAATTGTTCTTGATTTCAAAAGCCAAACAACCAATGAACATGCTAGAACTTTGAATAAAAAAAGGGGTGTAAGAGAAATTACTTCCACCTTGAAATGTAGTTTCCCCCAAAGTTTGGACAAGAGCTCCCAATGTTCAAGCACTCAGAAAATTACCCAAGAAGAATCTCCAAATCAAGAACTTCTCACACTCAATAGGGAAAAGAATGGTAAGAAGGGGGTGCCAAGAAGGGGGCTTAGAGAACAAGAGGAAATCTCAACTCTTCTTTCTTGGGATGAGTAGAAGTGTCAGCATGGGGGGTTTATATAGGTTTCAAAAGTGTGGAGAATGGCAAGTTTGTGGTGTTCTTATTGTAAGAAACTTGCCAATTCTTCAAAATTTCGTGCCCCCCAAGTATAGGAGAATAATAAGTGTATTTAGGTAATTTTTGGAATTTAGAAACCATTTTTTTTAATTTTTGGAAACGTTTTCATTGGTTGGTTTTATTCAAATTTTCTATTTTTATTTCAGAGCAAACGATCTTGGCTGTCTGATTGTTTTCGATCGTAGCGGTAGATCACCGATCGTGCAGGTTTGATCGGAGCGGTTGGATCTTCCTCGAGCACAGTGTTTGGATCGCAATGGATCGAGATGCATATTTTTGGGCAGTCAGATCTGTATCAATCGAGGTGTGCGATTCACGATTGATCGAAGTGCGTCTTTTTGAGCCGTCGGATGTGCATCGATCGCGGTGTGCGGTTCGCGATCGTGATCAATGAACTTTGTCTAGGCCGTTGGATGATCCTCGATCGTGGTGTGTTCGCGATCTCCGATTGTGCCTTTGATCTGCCCGTTGGATATTCCTCGATCTCAACACGTTCGCGATCATCTCCTGTGCCTGAACTGTGAACCGTTGGATCTGATCGATTAAGTGAGAGCCATTGGATTTGGCTGATTCGATGCATCTAGGCACCAGTTTTGATTTTGATCGTGACTGTGAGATCTTAGATCGTGCAGATGATGTATTTCTGGCTGTTGGATGCAGTTTCTAATACCAAAATCACTTTCTAAGGTTGTTATTATCCGAATTTTGCTAATTAGACACTTTCTAATTGATGAAAGCTTGGTTTTATTGCACAAATCATTCTATTTTATGGACTTACTAATATTTTTCCCTTTCTAATTATTTAATATTGTATTTGTTAGATATTTTCTATTTCTTTAATATCTTTAATGCCAATAATTAAAAAATCTACATTTTTTATTTTCATATATTTTTATTTATTTCATATTTTATTTTTAGATAATCATTTATGTAATTATAAATTGATACTTATTATTTTCCTTTTTTTAAATATAAGCATACTTCATTTTTATTCAATTATGTATATTTTTCTATATACATATTCTTATAATGTGTAGTATTTAACGTGCCTATTATATTCTCACATAATTTACCCTGTAAATATGTGTCTATACCTGTATATAATTGTTTTTTTTATTCCCATTCTTTATTTCTTAATAAATGAAAGCAACTCATTAAATTTCATAATTAATTTCATTTAATTGATATTTCTATTAACACACTTTCATTTGTCTTAGAAATTTTTTTCTCAATAAATTTTCTTATTTCATTAATAACTTTTGTTTACAAAATTTTGAGGTATTACACAAAGAGACAAAAAAGAGGACATTTCATGAGTTTTTATGTAGGGATGTAGATGGTAGATATGGTTTTTTGTCTCTTGTGCATGTATGAATGTTTTTGTCTCAAAACCTTTAGTCGTTCTCCACTTTTGACCCATCTCTTTGAGAGAATCTTGATCTTTATTCTCTTTTTTCTTTGAAAATAATTGAAACACCAAGTTTTCTCATTTTTTTTCTTTATGTTGTTTGTGTTGTCCCACGTTGATTACATTTTACAATAATCTCATTTAGTTACCATTTAATTGAGATTACCATTTTATGGGGTAGGATTTTTTAATTTAAAATTTAAAATTTGAATTAAAAATCTAAATTTTGTAGTTGGCATCTATTTTTAAGCAATTATCCCATGGTTTTGAGTAATTTAATTCCATAAGACCACAATAAAAATGTGCCACCTATCTCAGTCCATTTAGTGTATATTATTCATTTAATAAATTATTTATTTAATAAACCATATGTGCCACGTGCCTTCGTGTCTTACCTCGAGCAAAATTAATCCCAAGGTGCGGTCACTCCCGCCATTGATATCCAAAAATTGGGAACGTTACTTTTTGTGTTATTTCCTTGCTCACACCATCCCAATACATATCAGAGTGCGGAAACATAAATAATAAATATTACACAAAATTAAACATTTAGATAACATGTTAACTAATATGAATCACATGATGATTAAACTCATAAAAGCTAAAATAAAATGTTCAAACCCGGTGGGTTGAGTTCAATGAGTCAATAACTAAATACCTAGACCGATAACCTATTTTAATAAACACACAAAGCAAAGACATGAATTAAGTACGGGTCCCATGCCCTACAGCTGAAAGGATAGTGAATCACTACTCCTATACAATCCCTACAGTGGATTGCATTAAACTATTCTAGTTGTCTCCATCTACTTGCCCATGAGCAAGCATCTTAGTGGTCACCTGAAAGAAAGATTAGTGGGGGTGAGCTGTAACACCCTAACCCCCAAGACTTTCAATTTGACTTAACCATAGGGTAGGCTGAGCTGACATTGCATTTACAAGTACACAACTTGACTTTCCATTTCGTTTATCCCATGCCTTAAAAAATATTATTTAACTCATATTTATTGATGAAATTCAATAAGGCAATAATACAAAGGATAAAAGAAAACTTCTCAAATGTTTATTGATTTAATAAAATAGAAGCAAGTACATAACTTGAATTGAAAACACATAAAGAAAGAGTACATAACTACAAATTAGAAACTTAAATTCAATGGAAGTCTTACATTTTAAATATTCAAAATTTGGACTACAAGTCCTTACATCAACATAGAAAATGAAAACTTTTTAGAACTAAGCATTCTAGATTTCATGCATGCTTCCTCATGTGTTTAGTTCCCTAAAATATGAGAAAGGAAGGGTGAGCACATAGCCTAGTGGATCATTCTTAATGTATGCAAGTGTTTACTAATTCAAATTAATAACACATCTAATTTCAAACACTAGCATACATTAAGTGATTCAAACAATTTCTTGTATATGGTTGTATTTTAGATTGAAAGGGGGTTCAATCCCTTGATATTCTTATCAAAGTACCCTACTTTTGGGTGAAAAGACAACTCATCTTGTCACATTCCATTCAGATTAGGATCTCATGTCTATATTCCAGGTATTTTGGGCTACATTCATCTAGACATAGTAATGAGACCCATATACACTAAGTATATGTATATAAAACCCATAGTATCTATTTTGATCACTATGACAATATATGGTTATTAAATTTCAAGGTCTTATATTTAAATCTCATATTCATGTATCCGCATAAAAGAAATAAAGTTCAGCACATAAACATTTAAAAGCACGGAAACATCACATAGCATGTATTATACTTTTAAAGTAAACCTAAGCATGGAACTACGCACAACATGATCTCATGAGTGTATAAGCATGGATACATGCTAAAACTAAATTTTAAATCATGAATAATGAAACTAAAATATGAAAGTATACATGATAAATTGATATCGAAACATGCATGATTATGCTATTAATCCAAACTAGTAAAATAAGAGTTTAAGAAATCTCATCCACCTTAGTTGCTAGTTTGTAAAAAATTTGGCAAAGGCTCCCTTCTCCCAAATGTCTAGCACTTCAAGCACACTTCAAAAAACTGAATAAAATAAACTTCTCACTTTGAAATACTCAAGAACACAATAGAATTGAGAAGGTGTTGCCAATAAGAGGACTAGAATAAGTCAAGAAGGAAGTATCAACTCTTGCTTTGGGATGAGAAGAATGAGAGCATTAAGGGGGTTTATACAAATTTTCAAGAGTAAGGGGGGATGGTTTAGCATGTGCTCACAAATAAACTTTCCTTCACACAATAGAGGATGATTTTGCATGGTTTGGGCAAGTGTATCTTTCCAATAATCCAAGGTGAGTACGGTTTGGCAAGTGTGCAAGGCATGGTTTCTATTTCATGTATGTGCACAAGATATGATAATCATTTGGTTTCCTAATTATGTGTGAGCACAAAAGGATTGAGAATACTTACTAATCTTTGTTTGGACATTAATCTAGGTGTGATATTGTGAGCAAGGCAACTCTCTAATATGTTTGGTAATTGATTCCTTTTCTTGTGTACATCAAATCAACAAGATTTGACAACCTTCTATTTTGAATTAGAAACTTCTAATCTTGTTCCTTGGGTATTTAGAAACATTTCTCAACAACTTCTATTCTTGAATTTTCCTTAGGTGTTTAGAAACATTTTTTAGCAACTTTTATTCTTTAATTAGAAACTTCTAATCTTGTTGCTTAGATATTTAGAAACATTTTTTAGCAACTTCTATTCTTGAATTAAAAGCTTCTAATCTTGTTCCTAAGATGTTTAGAAATATTTTTGAGTTCACATGAATTTAAAATAAAATCAAATATCTTATTTTGCCAAGATTTTGGGCCCTTAGCACACACTTTTGGGTTCACATAAATTTAATAAAAATTTATGGCTTTCAATTTGCTAAGTTTTTTTTTTCCATTTTCATTCCTAATTTAGATTCCCTTAAGGCACACCCAGTGACTGAACTTTTAATTTAGCAAATAAAATGATTTTCGGATGACTATGTGACGACCCGCATTTTTTATCATCGGAACGACGGGTCCGACGTTCATGTACTCAATGTATTTTCTGGAATTATAATGAGAAATACAAGATTTTTCCCTATTTTTCTCAATTTCGGATTAATTATTAAAGGAAATGAAAATAATTCAAGAAAATACAATTTTAAGGAGAAAACACAATGAAATATTAGGAAAATGTGTTTTCTTGAGGAAAATAATTTA
>JAJIYU010013944.1:0-13568 GCA_030144865.1 Tinospora cordifolia
TTAAGCTGCATGTATTTAAATTACTTTTCTTTAACTGTTACACTATTTATAACTGTTTTACTACATACCATGCTTTCAATTACTACTCATGCATACATGCACGATTTTCGGGGTGCTAGTTAGATGATGTAATGGTTTTCCTACTCACTAAGCCATGTTGAATATTACGCTCACTACTCTACTAACATTTTAGGTTCCTCAACGGCTGATAGAGGGAAAGGCGTTGTGATAGCCTAATCTCCGTGTGGTCCTATATACCCTTTTGTTTCTATCGATAGGTCGGTCATTTTTTTTTTGTAAGTCTGAACTTCTAAATGTCAAACTATGTACATTTCTACTTTTGGAACATAACGACATGTAATATATCGTTTACTTTCGCACTTTAATTAAATGGATATTTAAATTACTCTGATGTAGCATGGATGTCAAGGTTGGAAAGGCTTAACGGCGGCTATGAGGACTCGACTCGATGAGTCAGTTCGTTGAGCCGCCATGCCGGTCGGGTCGCCTTTCGGCCTAGGGAAGGGGTCCCGACAGAAATGGTAGTAGATGAGGAATGAACTAGGTACTTAAGCCCCAGGTCCTAGGTTCGAATCTCTGCGGAGGCGAAGGAAAACCTCTAGGGGAGGGGACAGTATCTAGTGAGTCACAACTGCCACGCGGTGCGCCATGCCACCGCCACGCGGCGTAGGTCCGGTGGGACCGGTGGGCCCGGAGGGGTGTGACAATAAAAAGGCGCCTTTTTATTGTCACACCCCACCGGTCCCACCAGACCTACGCCGCGTGGCGGCCGCATAGCTCAATGGTAGCAGATGAGAAATGAACTAGGTATTTAAGCCCCAAGTCCTAGGATCGAATCTCTACGGAGGCGAAGGAAAAACCCCTAAGGGAGGGGACAGTACCTAATGAGTCACAGCCGCCACGCGGTGTGCTATGCAGCTGCCATGCAGCGTAGGTCCGGTGGGACCGGTGGGCCCGGTGGGGTGTGGCAATGCCAATTAAAAACTGTATCTACGCTAAGGTTCAATCAGCAAACCCAACCTGCATTCATTACTTGAGCGGGTCCGAAGTCAGATGTACTGGCCACTCGAGTAGGTCGTGAGCTAAGCGTACTCATCGAATACCCTAACCCCAACGCTTAACCCTCAAATGTTGTGACTCAAGCGGGTTCTGAGGCTAGGTGCACTGATCATATACCCTTACCCCGACGCTCAGCTCTCGAGCCTATGGTTTCATTACTCATGTACATCTACACTTTTCAAAATCACTCAGATGTATCTCAATCTTATGAAACCATTTAAACTATATCATTTCACATAAATTTTATGCAAGGCACACAAGTCATAGAAAACACATGAATCAAACTACTCACCTCGGGTCTCGTGCACCGATGTCTCATCGACAATCGGCCCAATCCTACAATGCTCACTCGTATCTGCATTATTTAAACTTAATTTTAGTTCTCTTTAGGATGTGGTTCAATCCCTCATTCTACTATCCCTAATTGATTTCAACCGAACCAAATTCGATTCGGTCAAATTCGGTCAATTGGTCAAAGTTGGTCTAAATTGGTTAACATGATCAATTTTGGTTATCCTTGGTCAATTTGGGTCCAATAAGGTCAAGTTATGTCAAGCTTGGGCCAATTAAGCAAAAATCCCCATATTCTAACACTTAGCCCAAATTCAAGCATTTGCTCTCTTTGCGTAGTGAATTTGTTAATTTTTTTTTGCGATCAATCAATAAGTCGAATTTGTGCTAAACTTTCTAGATTTCATCTACCCTTCCTAAACCTTCACTAGATTTTTAGATTCTAATTTTTGAACAGCATTTGCTATGGTT
Organism: Tinospora cordifolia; assembly: GCA_030144865.1. Classification (NCBI taxonomy): domain Eukaryota; kingdom Viridiplantae; phylum Streptophyta; class Magnoliopsida; order Ranunculales; family Menispermaceae; genus Tinospora; species Tinospora cordifolia. Next base: position 1,843 of record JAJIYU010013944.1, read on the forward strand.
TATAAGTGTGTTAACAGGGACTATGAAATCTCATATCTCATGTGACAGATAGTCAAATGTTGCATCAATTGATACCCTTACCCAATTCACATTGAGACAAAATTTGGCACACATAATCTTGACATGTCCAATGACCTCTCCACCAAATTTCAACTCCAAATACCTACGTTTGGTTAGTCAACTGGTCTCATACTTCTCTGTTATGTAACAGATTATTCAAAACTTCAAATTTTCCATGGTTTTTTAAGTGCTTATCTACTCCGATTTCAACATTAATCTGAGGATATTCCTTACTATTTTGTAAGGGTTTAAATCCTAGAACTCTAATTAATTAAGTTCTATCGAGAACAGTATGCAATTATAGTCATAATCACTCTCAAATACAACTTCCAAACAAAGCATGCATAAGGATTTTCAGAAATTTTTCTAAGTCATGAAAGATCTAGCTAACAGGGTACATTTGTAGGCATGGGAAATCAAAATCCCAGAGGCTTATATTTCAAAATCTATACTCTCTTATAGCCCCAAGTGTGAGGTTCGAATCAATCTAACTTTTGGCCAAAATGGACGTTTTCAACCACTGCAACTTGGATCTCAAATTTGCTCCAAGAACACTTTTCTGCTAAAAATTGTTGTAACAGTTAATCAACAAGGCAACTTTAACACTTTCTAAAACATTTTTAACATTTCAATTTCCATTTCCTATCACTCAGAGATTGTATTACACGTAACAAGGATTCAAAAGAGTTATTTTACCTTAAGATCTTATCTCTAATGGCCTAAGAACCAGACCTCAAAGATTAAATCATCTCAGTTTTTTAGTTTTTGGGTTTCCAACAGTGTTGGACAACCCCTTTTCTTAGTTGTTTTTGTCTCAAACAGATGGGAGTTTGGACCAACGGTCTGTGCAATGTTGTAGAGGATAGTAAAGGCTTTCTAAAGAGTCTTAGATCAATACAAACGGACTCCAAATGAGAGAAAAATAAACTATAGAAGATAGGAGGCAAAGTGTCTAACTCTTTGTTTTACACTTCAATTTAATTTAGTCAACCCTTGTTTATAATAAATATTAAACAAACTTCTAGTGTAACCCAAATACTAAAAATTATAAATCAAATACAATTTAAAAACCTTTAAAATTAGAAATATACTAAAAACTAGCACACTATCTACCCATTTTAGTTTACTAGTGTTACACACTTTCTATTCTTAGTTTGAGTCAAAATTCTAATAATCTCCACCTTGGTGAGAACTCCACCAAAAAATCAATCTTCAATTTTTGTTGTTGCATGCAAATGTGAATGATCATTTGAACTTTAATCTTATTCTTTTAAGATGCAACTAATCAATCAATATACAAAGTAACCCAAAGAAATATTCAATCAATCTTCACAAACCATGTGCAAATAAACAGCAAATAAATCTTTTAATTTGCAATTGTTTAATCTTTCAATCTTCATTACTGCTCCAACATGAAGAAAACTTTTAGCTCCACTTTAATCCTACTAATAAAAATCTTTTTGACACTTGGCTCTAATACCATTTTTTTGGGTTTTTTAACCTAAACTAATCAATTAAATATAAAACAAAATTATTCAAACAATAAATTGAGCAATCACACGAATAATTTAATGTGGTTTAGCTATTTGATGCCTACTCTCACAAATAGAGAAATTAATTATACTAAAATTATTGAAAAACACAAGAAGACCATCTTTCGGTACTCACTTCTTGTTATACACCCAATCACTCATAATTTTTTAGCATATAACTCAATATGCACTCATTGTCACACATGTTTTATTTAATTTATCCAACCCTTATTTATAATAAACAATAAATAGAATTTTAGTACAACCCAAATAATAAAATTACAAATCAATTACAATTAAAAACTTCAAAATTGTAAATGTACTAAAAGCTACCACACTACCCATTATAGTTGTACTCAAATTAATTATACACTGCCTATTCTCAGTTCCAGCCAAATTTAACAATACGTAGTTGTTGACTACTCACATAAGTAAATAGATACAAAAGAGGCATTGTGGCAAACCTTAAGTGTAAGTTGAATGTGTCTGCAGCAAGATGAAGACAACACTCACCTTCTCTGTCAATGCACTCATGCCAAAAAGTTATGGATTAATTTTGGTTGGAATCATCAGTTGGCTTAGTCTAATGATGATTTGCAAATTGTTGCTAGAAAGATGGGCATAAAGCTCAGAGATTCATGGTAGCCATGTGGCTTATATAGCTCTCAACAAACTCTATCCTCATCGAAGGTGTAAACAAACATATGCTCTAATGGCAGACTCAATGGGTATCTCTTTAGCAAAACATTTAACAAGCATTCTCTAAAAAGACCATATGAAAGAGAAAATTCAGAGATGGGCGTAGGCAATGCCCTTCGAAGCAGTGGATTAAGCTGAATACAGATGGAGCCTCGAAAGGGAGCCCTGGAGATCCATCATTTGGTGGAGTTGCTAGAGACAGTTCAGGCCAATGGATTGTTGGATATATTCTCTTATAGGATGGGCTTCAAATACAATGGCTGAAATATAGAGCATTAGAGAGGGCCTCAAGCTAGTGTGGAATGTGGGATTCTGTCGCGTCATATCAAAGTCAAGACTCCACTGCATCTATTGGTCTGATAAAATCTTTTGATAATCATAATCATCCCGTGCATGAGCTTATTTTAGGTAGTCCACAAATGTTGAATCAAAGTTGGGGCGTTCCAATTCAACATATCCTGCGTGAAGGTAATCAACTAGATCCCTTCCAGTGGTAGTGCAATCTCCTCCGGCAACTATTTTACGATTTAAGAAAGAAAGAAAAAGGTGCACCTTGAAAAGCAACAATCTTCTATTTAATAAAGCCTCCCATTTTTCACGTCATCACAAAAAATTACAAAATTTCTAAAACTATCATTAATCTTCTCGCATGCATCTCTATTTTTAAGAAATTTTCAATGAACCCCAGCAATATTTTAGTGTGATAGTCTTGTTATTTTTTAAGTGTTGCTGCTACAAGAAGTTGATTGTTGTATTGTAAAAGATTAGTGTCTTGTACGGCGAACAATATTTAAGAAAGATGTAATTGTCTCACTAACATAAAGTCGCCATCTGAGGTTAATCTAGCCACTGCCACTAACATGCTGAAATTTCGCGCTATCATCTTCACTCTTACTCTATCAAGCAACGGAAACCCTTATTTCAAGTCTTTATCTCAAGCAAACAAAAGTCAATATCTGCTCATTTTCAGTTATTTATCGTACTAGTCTAGTTAGCTGAGCGTCCTAAACAAGTATTCAAAGCGTCACCGTAACTTTCTCTGATTTTTTAACTCGGTAAGACTGTCCCCCTTCCCTCATCTTTATCGTTTTCGTTTCTGAGTGGCTTGTTTGCCACTGTAAGTTCTTTATTACTTGTTTGAAGTACAACTACGTAGAAACTCAAGTGTCTTGATTTGTTTGAGTTTCTGCACTTTTAATTAATATTTTCGTTTTGAGAAATATCACCAGTTGATTAAAAAAATACTGCACAAAATCCAATTTTTATATCATATTTAATTTGTAATATGTGTTCTCGATGATAATTCTTGATTTAATGAGCTATATCATCACTTGACACACAAAGATCTCCATTAATTATGACTTTTGGTTATGATATATCTGTCATCCAACCCGCAGATTCATCTTGCGAGAAGTTGTAGGTCATTTCCAGACTGATCTGATGGAAGAACTAAGCATTAAAATAAGTTGCCGACCAAGATCGAAAAAACGTAGGAGCAAAAGGACCCATATGTTCTGGAACTGCTTTGAATGTATATTGAACGGAAACTAGATTAACTATTGATAATAAATCTGGGAAAAAGAAAAAGCATATATTAACAGAGAAAGAGAGATCATGGGGCGGTGCAGCGTACTGATTGAGGCGCCTGTGATGATTAACTGTATGTATACGTGTAGTACCATTAACTTATAAAGAACCTGCAGATCGATGAGATCCGTATGTACGTCCCATACCATTACAAACCCACCCATAAAATCACACGGCCCTGATCGTCCTCTCCAATAAATTAATGATCTAGCTGTTCCCTCTTAATTTGTCCACTGCCTAGTACTCACCTGAAACCTGATGATCAGTCACATTTTAGGGCTAGAATTCTGGTGTGTAGGACCCTTTGTGATTGGGACACAATAACAGCATATATATATATATATATATTAAACCCTCCAAAATATGTAGTTCAAAATGATTTAATATTTGTCGTTTAGATTAATGGTAAATTCCTGAAGAAAAAAGAAACAAGAAATATGATGGAAAAAATTTCTAGAGGAATCATTTCATTATTGTAAAGATTGAAATTCCCTTTGAAGAATGATTTCATGAGCCCACAATGCTACAATGAAAGATCAACAATATAAATACAAGTTCTTTACTTTTATGTTTCAGTAGAACAGTATATCTTTTAGTTGAGTACCAAAAGCATCATTTGTGTGTATATATACATATATAAAGATGGATCAAGAATGTCAGTTTCTTATCCAAAAGTAAAAAAATAAAAAACAAAAAAAAGGTAAAAGAAACTACAATGATAATATATATCAACAATGACATCTGATAAATCAGTACTAAGTATAGTTTAAAAATAATAACAATAATTTGGGTATCTATTAGTACTATAAATCATAGTAATTTTATTTTTTTTTTTGTTTTTATCCTTTGAACCTACAATTAGAAGAGCATCTATAAATAGGTAAATTCTTTTAAAAACAAGTAAGGTTGGTACCTGTACCTCACCTGCAGCTCTATCATTCAAAGATCAGATGACGATGATGATGATTATCAGATTGATGAATATTACACCCGCGGTTTCTAAGTAGGCTCTGTAAACTATATAATTTCTGCCCAGCTAGCTAGAACTTGGATTCTTCACTACTGAAAGATCATCTGTAAAGGAAAAAATAAAAATAAAAAGCAAGAGAAAGTATCTGTAGTGGATGCATGTATAATATTATATATATATATATATATATATATATATATATATATATATATACACTGGTTATCATGGGCATTCTGATCTGACAATGGCCCAGGAAGCCAACAGTAGCTAGCTAGGAAGATGATATATACATAAGGAACGTTAAATGTGGGGCCAAATTCGCAAATGAATTACATTGAATGAGATAATCAGATGATACGCTGCACCACAAAACCTGGAAACCTTCCTGTTCCAAAAGAAAAGGAATGATAAATCAACTTGTTAGTCAGTGACATTGGTACACTTGTTTAGGAAATGTGAAGCACCTGGGCCTCACTACCTGAAACTGATAAGATGTGGGCCTTGTAACTCAAACACCCCACTTGCTACAACCTAGTAATTTGATGGAACCATTTACCTTACAGTACCTACAATCATGTTCATTACTGAAAAAGTTTGCGGTGAAATGGTGCATGGAAAACATCATCTATATATACTGATGAAATTTGAATAACTAGCTGGAGAGCAAGAGAGAGAGAGAGAGAGAGAGAGAGAGAGAGAGAGAGAGAGAGAGAGAGAGAAGATCCACGCATATATTACATTTTTCATCAGTAATCTACTTATGCATATGTTTAAGTAGCTCAACATACGAATTAATCAAATCCATTCTCTTTGTTAATAAGGGAGAAGAATGAATAATTAGTGCATAGATATGTCATGAAGGTTCTGCAAAACACTAAATATATAAATGTATGGAACTGCAACTATTTATATAATTAATGATAATCAAGAGCTAGCCATTCAAACTGCATGCATGGAAGGATTCAGATTGATTAGTCGCTGGAACAATAATATTAATTCAAGAAGTATGAGTTCCTCACAAATTAATAATAAGTTGATGACAAAGCTTGTACGAACTCAAGAAATCCCTAACAAAACCAGGCAAAATTAGAAAAACCCATGGTAAATCGAGTCTTTTCAAGCTCTAGAAACCATATCCCTAATCACACACAAAAACAAAAAACAAAAAAAAACAAAAAAAAAAAAAAATCGATGTAGCTAGAACTCATCAAATATTGTTGGGAGGTAGGTAGCACAATCAAAAACAGTTGCAACTTGAGCAATAGCTGTGTTTCAATTGCACGTCCATGGAGGAATCGAAAATTTAAGTTGAAAAAAAGGAGGGGACAAGAGATGAAGATGATGATGAACAGAAAATGATCAATAATCTAAGAATGGTGACTAGCTGAATCTTCTTCTTCATTCCCTCCATGCTGATGCTGATGATGATGATGCGAACGAGAAGCACTTGCCTGATGACCATCTGAACCAGCACCACCCAAAAGCGATCGATAAGCACTGAACGGTGCAAGCATACCCAAATGACCCTCACTCACAGCCAGCCCCGCACCAACGCCACTTCCAATACCGGCAGCTGAAGAACCCAGCTGCTGGCTTGACAAGAGAGCCATTGGAGTAGGAAAATTCATAAAATGCAGCCCACTTGACATGGAACCGGCAGCCCTATAAACATTACTGTTTGTAACTGAACCAGGAAATGTCCATATCGGTTCGCCACTCATCACTTGGTTGTTGTTAGGGTTCGGAACCATCCAAAACGTAGCCGGATTAATCTGATGATGCCCTTGAGCAATCGAACCTGCACTTGTAGCACTCGATGGACTCGATTGCACCATGTAATTCCCGCCTGCCACAGCAGCTGCAGCTGCTGTTGCTAATTGATGATGATGATGATGATGATGATTTGCCGGAGAATTAGTATTACCATCTTGCTCACCCGGCCTGCGTTTTCTTGCCTGATCAGTATTACTTTGATGGTGATGATCTGCAACATCCAAGCATGACGGTGATTCACGCAGTTCCTGCTTAGCTGCTGCTGCTTGTAACATTGGGTTTACAACATTATTATTAGATTGGAAATTAATCAAGGGCAGCGACGAAGGCGACGAACTGATGGTTTCATGAGAAGACAACCCAATTCCTCCTGGAAAAAGAATTCTATGCTGCGATTCATCGATGTTTCGCTCCCACTCATGACCCGATCTCATCCTCAATTGTGTCGTTGCAGCCGCGAAGCCCGGATTGAAATAACTAGCAGTTCGAAGTTGCGATGGCGCTGAGAAGCTCGAACCGGAACTCCGAAGTGAGATATTAAGGGAAGTGAAATTTGCAGGAATTGTTCCAGTTCCTGTGGCGGCAATAACGGCGGGCTCAGCTTGTTGGAGCAACCACTCGATGGTTTCGCCGTCGGACTTGTGCCCAAGTTCTCTAGTCAATTGAAAGACTCTCGCGGCACAAGTCGCGGGCATCCGTATTCGGCGACCTCTTCCGTCCACCTTGGTGTGACGATCTTTCGTAGAAGTTCTCTTTGGAGGGGGCTTTTTATTGTTTACAGATGATGTTTCAGGGGCCGTTTGGATAGTTGAGGAATTGGATCGAATTGTGTTTGTTTCTGCTGATATTGCTAGTGATGGATACCCAGAACTCGAGCAAACATCATCTTCCTCCTTCTTTCCTAGCAATTGTAATGGGAAATTCGGCCTTCTCATCCCATTTTCTCCTTCCATGATCACTAGACAGCTATCTAGCTAGCTAGCAACTATAAAGTAATTAATATATGACGAAATATGTGTGTGTGTTTTTGTGATTAGGCATATATTCCTAGTACGGTCTATACATAACTGATCTGTATGTATGCGATGACTATGAAGATGTCGCAGAAGAGCAGGAGAAAATGAAGGGGTTTTGATTTACTAAAAGGAAAGAAAACTAATAGATATACGTTTAATTAACTGTGTGAAGCGTGTCTGTGTAGTATGTTTGTGCCAAACCAATATATGATATGATGATGAAGGATGTGGATGTATGAAAGAATTGAATGAGATGACCGTTAATATTTTTGATTCAAGAAGCAGTAGTTGAACAAGTGTGTCTTCACGTCTTCTCTTCTTCTCTTGTGTTGCCTGCAAGTGCTGATGATGACATGGATGATGACGGATGGGGAGAGCAAGTTAGATAGCTAGCAATTTTGCAGTTTGGTTTCTGTGTTTTGATTAGCTAGAACAGGTGGGAGAGGAAGGAGATGAGAGAGGATTGCAAGCTTTAAGTAACAAATACATTGAGTGCGAATTATATGGGTGGGCTTCAAAAGCAAATGGTATTTCCTTTTTTTTTTTTGGTTCTTTTTTTGGAAAAAGAAAAAAAAAAATTGGGATTTGTTTTTTTATATAAATTAATTGAGCTTTTATTATTAATTTCTTTAGTCTTTTTTTGTTAATTTTATTTTTATACATGATGATCTGTTTTTATAAAATCCTGGTTCCCTTTTATTGTGGTTGGACAGTCCCTTGGCTCAGACTCCACGTGCGGTGCTCTTTATCATTCAATCCATAAAGACAGCGGTGGCCAAGGTGGGACCCTTTCCCAAGTCAAAAAACCAGAGACTGCAAGGAAAAGATAATCATGTGGGTCCCCTCCCATTCAAGTAATCATTGCCTTTTGCCTTTGCCATTTGCCCTTTCCTTCTTAACCATGGTTACAAATTTTGGGTTAAGCTAGGGTTAGGGTTTTCTCACTTTTTAGAACTTTCTTGTGGAGATGCTCTTTGGAGTTTGGGGCATCGAACTTGCCTTTTGCCCACCTCTACCCCCCTTTCATATTATTAGAAAATTTTCTCATAATTCACATATATATATATATATATATATATATATATAGGCCTGATTATAAGAGCTTGAATAATAAAAATATGAGCTAAATGGAGAGGTAGGTTTGAAACATGAGTGTTTTTGGCTTATTCAATTATTTTGTACTTGTAAATAAAATTCTAGCTAAATTAAAAATAAAATATTATTATTTGAAATTCTATCTTTCAATTTGTTGACTTCTATGTACAAACTCCATCCATAAGTCATGAATAACTAATCCTTGCCTTAAATGTAGAAAAGGGGTGCAATTGATTCTAGTTTCTTACTTTTCAAACTTTAAGGATATGCATGTCTAACATAAATTAATATTCTTTTTTTTTTTCAAAAAAAAAAGTTAACGAAAAAGTTATTCTTTCACCTCTCATGGCCCTTGATCTCCTCAGAGCTAAAAAGTAGTAAACTACCATCTCGTTAAGAGGATCAAAACCAATGTGACTCAAAGCTTTGTGACTATATATCTCTATTTTAATAAAATTTCCACTGTATCATCATCAAGAATACAAGAAGTATAACTTTTAATTAACTTTGTTCAATCTAATTGTTGAAATAATTAAAATTATCATTTTATAATTGCAAGCCTATATATAGATAGTCAGTTAAGTTAATATTTTTAACAATACATTGATTTTTTTTTTTAAGTTACTGATCTAATAATGAACTCATCATACATGGCATGAAGAATGTTAAATTAGTAAAATTCAACAAAAGTAAATGTTTTTTGAAGTAATTAATGGAGTTACTCCCCTTGTTCCTTTATAATTGACATTTAAAGTATTTATGCAAAAATTGGCAAATCTATTAACTGACCTATATCGTAGAAAAGAAAAAATAACTAAATAATTAAAATACCCTCATTTAAAAATGTGACTATCGATTATAAAATTTGAAACGAATAAAAAAACTCAATTAATTAATATAGTAATCATTGAAATAATAAAGGATAAAGGTAAATATGTAAAACATATATTAAATGTTTCATTGTCTCTATAAAAGTCAAATAATGTAAAACCAAATAAAATTATTTAAATATAACATTTTTCAATTAATTAGGAACACTAAATATAATCACTTTGAATGTCAATGTTATTTTTCAAAGTTGGCAGCTAATCTTTACTGAATATATTAAAGCGCATTTATGTTTGAGATCTACGCATGTTCTTATTTAAAAAAAAAAACAAAAAAAAAAACCAAAGAAAGAAAATAGTATTGACATCTAATGTGCATAATAAAGCATTCCCTTTTATGTTAAAGCTTATTATTAAGGTATTGATTGATGTGAACAATATTAATTAATTTCCCTTTTTTCACAAACATTCACATTCCATTTAGGCAAATCTATATAATTTATTTTGTATGTTTTCATATTAATTCTTCTCTAATGTAATTGAGGGTCAGATGGATAATGATCTCAGGGGTCAAATCAAAATCCAACTCATTAGTTAGCAAATTAATTAAAGCCATTATTAGCTAGACAAATATCTAATGGAGTTGACATTAACACATTATATTACTTGCTTGCATGGAAATATGCCGCAATTACTAGCTATAGATACAAAGAAAGAGACATAATTAACAGTACTTTGATCATTATGGCATTGAAAAAAAAAAAACAAAGCCCTTCAATTCAATAAAGTAATTTTCACACATATATATAAATATATATATGGTAGCAACAGTTCAGACATTATATTGCTTTGCTGCAATATATGCCACACCACACATGCAACAATCACACATAGAGAGAGAGAGAGAGAGAGAGAGAGAGAGAGAGAGAGAGAGAGAGAGAGAGAGAGAGAGAGAGAGAGAGAGAGAGAGAGAGAGAGTTACAGAGAGGAGAGGGAAGAGATGAAGAACAGACTAGCTAGTACTGAAGGAAGAGGGGGGACCTCATTGATAAGCAATGTTTCTAAATGTGAAACTGCCAACCTTGCCTCATGGAATGGTGACTGAGATGTCTTACCATCCATTTCTTTTAATAATTCCCAACTTTGTCAGAATTTTTGGTTGCCGCTGGGGTTTTGGATAACAAATTAGAAAGATCATTTCATTTTTGTCATTAAGTTCTTAAATTCACAAACATTTTTTTTTTCAAATAATGAACTGACTTGTTACTTCAGTAAATGTAAAATTTTGAAAAGCAAACAAAATAATGAAATATTATATATACAAATTTTTTATCAACCCCTTTATGGTATTTATTTTTATTTTTATTGTATTTCCCTTAAAGGGGTGTCACAAGAGAATTCGTATGAAGAAGGGACTTTAGACCCACATTTGTGAAAAAGCATATTTTGATCTCTGCAATTAAATAAAATTAAATTTTAGTTGAATAATTTAGATATATGACATGTCCAAAGGTTGGCCAGATCTGGTGCGTTATACAAATTGTAGCTTTATACTCACCAGTGGCCACCTGGGTTGGCCGGAAATCTAGCTTACCAATTAATTATCTTGAGTTCAAGTCCCGTTGGCACACCAGCACATACAGTTTTCCGTATACCCAAGATCACTTTTATATATATATATATATATATATATATATATAAAGTTTTCACTATACCAATATTATTTTTAAAAAGAAAAAAAATGATTCTTAATATAACAAAATATAAATGTCTATTCAAATTAAATTAGTAGAACCTGGGGAGAAATCATATTAATCATAGTGTCTATATATATAGAAAGAGAGAGACAGAGAGAGAGAGAGAGAGAGAGAGAGAGAGAGACAGAGAGAGAGAGAGAGAGAAGTAAAACAGCTATTTGTAATATTATATAATTAATACCACAAGCATTAATGATGATGCTTGTTTCTTACATAACAACCTTCACAAACAAAAAAAAAAAAGAATTATTAGAATATATTAATAAAGAAATTGTTAAAGTTGAGATTAAAGTTGGGATAATTAAACTAGTAATTTAATTAGTTGTATGGTTATATATAAAATATATGAATTTGCTAAATTAATTAAATTAGATCATTAATTATAAACAGTAAGACAGGTGTGGGATCAT
>JAJIYU010013945.1:0-13564 GCA_030144865.1 Tinospora cordifolia
AACTCAACTCTTGTTGCTTGGGATGGTTTGAGTTGTAAGCATTGGGGGGTTTATATAGGCTTCAAAAGTGTGTAGAATGGCAAGTTATGGTGCTCTCATTGCAAGAAACTTGCCAATAATTCAAATTTTTGTGCCCCCCAAGCATAGGAGAATAGTAGGTATTCTTTTTGAAATTTTTTGGAGTTTAGAAACATTTTTTTTGGATTTTTGATGTGTTTTTATTAATTAAATTCGATTTTTCGTTTATTTTATACGGAGCATCGAATATCGGCGTCGGATCGTCCTCGGGATTTCACTCGTGATCAAGATCGGGCGGATAACATCTGGAATGTCGGATTTGCCTAGAGACACGCATTCTTGTTTGAGACAAACCGTTGGATTGTTCTCGGATCAAGCAACAGAGTCGGATCTTCGATCTCATCCGTTGATCAACCTCAATCGGAGTGTTCGTTCGCGATTAGGTTTTGGAGGGTGGAATCTCGGTCGTTGATGATCCTCGATGACAGCATCAGATCGCGATCAAGATCATCGAATTTGATATGGACCGTTGATCATCTTCGAGAACAGCACCGGTTCGTGATTGGATCTACACGGCTTTGATTTCTGCCGTTGGATGAACCTCGAGTTCCGTGTGCGGATCCGATTTCGCAATCAACGAAAACGTTCTGGTCCGTTGGATTTCGTTTGATCGTTTATGCGCCGTCAGATCTGCCTCGACCAACCCATTCGTTCGCGATCTCCGAACGCGTATTCGATCTGGTCCGTCCGATCTGCCTCGAGTTGCATTTTCGGATTGATTTCGCGATTAACCTCTGCGCCCGTGATCTGGTCCGTTGGATTGAAATGATTGATTGTGGACCGTCAGATCTTGGTGATTCGATGCTCCTGGACGTTGTTTAAGCCTTTGGTCTCGTTGGATCGGACAGATCGAATTTGGACCGTTGGATCGTGTTTCTAATTACAAAATCTCTTTCCAAAGCTTCTATAATCCGAATTTTAGCCATTAGACACTTCCTAAATGATATAAACTTGATTTTCTTGTGTATTCCTTTCTATTTTGATGATTTGCTAATATCTTTTCCTTTCTAATTATTTAATATTATATTTATTTGATATTTTTCTATTTCCTTAATATTTTTAATGTTAATATTTGGATAATCTATATTTTTCTTTTCCATAATTACATAATTTATTTCTTATTTCATTTATAGATAAATTATGTAATTATACACTATTATTTACAAAATGTTTGATTTTTAATAAATACATTTTATTTAATTATATGATTTTTTTCTATGTACATATTCCTATAATATGTAGTATTAACATTTATTATGCTAACACATACCTTATTCATTCACATATTATCCAATATGTGTGTACACTTTATTTTTATTTATTTCTTAAGCAAATCCTTAAATTAATTCTACTAAACCTTAATTTTCATTTAATTATCAAATTAAGGTCTTATTTGCTTAATTTTTCTATATCTCTAATATATTTTATTTTTCATGTGCCAACCCACAATTTGCACCCAAAATTTCTTAAAATCTTTGAAATTAATTTGTTCAACTTATTTTATTTATTTTAAATTTTTTGAAAAAATTCTGGGGTATTACAGCTGAAGCAAGTAAGTCATCCTATCATGAAGAAGCCTCAGTTGAACAACTGAATACATTGAACAGATTCAACGGGTATCAAGCACTAGCTGGGGGATATAATGTCCCAAAGTACTACCATCCGGGTGTGAGAAACCATGAGAATTTTTCATATGCCAATAACAGAAATGCTCAAATGCCCCCAGGATTTTTCAACCAACAGCCCTTGCAAGATAAGAAGCCGTCTTTGGAGGATAAACTTGATGAAATGATGAGTATGCACTCAAGATTCTTCAAAGAGTTGACTGGCAGGGTTTACAAGAATGACACAAGAGTTTCTGGAATTGAACTTCAAGTTGGAAACATCAATGCTACTGTTAAAAATCTAGAAACACAAGTGGGGCAATTGGCACAAATAGTGTCGAACCAGCAGCGGAGCTCTTTTCCAAGTGATACTCAAGTAAATCCAAAGGAGAGCTACAAGGCAGTTACTACAAGGAGTGGCAAAGAGGTTGCAAGTCCTCCAAACCCAAGCATATTACCTAATGAAGTTGAGGGAGCTATTAGCAATGAGAAGGATGAATCAAAGTCATCCAACAGTCAACATAAAGATCCATCATCATTAAAAGGTACGGTCAAAGGAAGAGCAAATCAAGAGAGCTGTATTTCTGAAACCCCACCCTTACCTTTTCCTCAAAGGTTTCAGAAAAAGAAAATGGATGAACAGTTTGCGAAATTTTTGGATATGTTTAAGAAGATCCACATAAACATTCCATTTGTTGAAGCTTTGCAACAAATGCCCAACTATGCAAAGTTTATGAAGGAGATCATGTCCAAGAAGAGGAAACTGGAGGATTTTGAAACTGTCAAGCTCACTGAAGAATGCAGTGCAATACTAAAGAAGAAGCTTCCTCAAAAGTTGAAAGACCTAGGTAGTTTCACTATACCTTGCAATATTGGGTCTGAAATTTTTGAGAAGGTACTATGTGATTTAGGAGCAAGCATAAATCTGATGCCTTTGGCTGTATGTAAAAGGTTGGGGATGACAGAAATCACACCAACAACCATTACTCTTCAACTAGCTGATAGATCCTTAACATATCTAAAAGGAGTGGTTGAGGATGTGTTGGTTAAGGTAGATAAGTTTATATTTCTAGTGGATTTTGTGGTTCTAGATATGGGAGAAGATTGTAAAATACCACTTATCCTTGGAAGACCGTTTCTAGCTACCGGGCATGCTCTCATTGATGTGCACAAAGGAGAGCTAACTTTAAGAGTTAATGATGAGAAGGTGATCTTTAATCTGTACAAGGCAATGCAATATCCAATGACCTACATGAATGCAACAGGGTGGAGATCTTAAACTCTTGCATTGGAAAGGTAGTTGAGGCACTAAGTTCACAAGATGAGTTGGTGGGAAGCATCTCTTGTTCATTGACATTTCCTGAAGTTATTACAGAGGAAGAGCAGTTTGTGGTGCTAGCATTAGAAGCAAACACACCAGATTTTCACAGCAAAGAGGAGCAATTGCCTAAAAATCAACCATATGAAAGTGTTCAAGAGCAACCCAAGGAAGTGGAGTTGAAACAGCTACCGGAGCATTTAAAATATGCATTTCTTAATGAGAGTAAATCACTTCTAGTTATTATATCTTCATCATTAGCACCTGTTCAAGAAGGGAAGCTGCTGAAGGTGTTACAGGAGCATAAATCTGCATTAGGATGTACTATTGAAGATATCAAAGGAATAAGTCCAGCCATTTGCATGCATAAAATCTTAATGGAGGACTCACATAAACCAACAGTTGAACATCAGCGGAGGCTCAACCCAATTATGAAAGAAGTGGTGAAGAAAGAGGTTATGAAGTGGCTTAAAGCTGGTATCATCTATGCTATATCAGATTCACCATGGGTTAGCCCTATTCATGTTGTGCCTAAGAAAGGGGGAATGACTATGATTACAAATGAAAAAGGAGAGTCCATAGCCTCTAGAACAACAACAGGATGGCGAGTTTGCATAGACTATCGAAAGCTGAACAAAGCAACTCGTATGGATCATTTCCCCTTACCTTTTGTTGATCAAATGCTAGATTGTATTGCTGGATATGATTTCTACTATTTCTTGGATGGATATTCTAGTTATAATCAAATAGTCATTGCATCGGAGG
This sequence comes from Tinospora cordifolia, assembly GCA_030144865.1. Classification (NCBI taxonomy): domain Eukaryota; kingdom Viridiplantae; phylum Streptophyta; class Magnoliopsida; order Ranunculales; family Menispermaceae; genus Tinospora; species Tinospora cordifolia. The sequence goes on from JAJIYU010013945.1 coordinate 3,766, forward strand.
ATCAAGAAAAGACTACTTTCACTTGTCCATATGGAACTTATGCATTTAAGAGAACGTTATTCGGTCTATGTAATGCACCAGCAACATTCCAGCATTCTATGATGGAAATATTTGCTGATATGATTGAAAACATCATGGAGGTATTCATGGACGACTTCTCCGTGTTTGGTGAGACATTTGAACAATGTCTCCAAAATCTGAAACGAGTTCTTGCCTGATGCGAAGAGAAGAATCTAGTCTTAAATTGGGAGAAATGTCACTTCATGGTTTGGGAAGGCATTGTGTTGGGCCATAGAGTCTCTGTTAATGGTTTAGAAGTTGACAAAGCAAAAATTCAAGCCATAGAAAATCTGTATCCACCAACAACAGTGTGTGAGGTGAGGAGTTTCTTAGGGCACACAGGGTTTTATAGAAGATTTATCAAGAACTTCTCTCACATAATTCGCCCTCTATGCCAGTTGTTGGAAAAGGAGGCTGAATTTATCTTCACAGCTGAGTGTGTTGATGCTTTTAACACACTTAAGAAAGCCTTGATAATTGTTCCAATAATGTCAACACCAGCTTGGGGGAAACAATTCAAAATCATGTGTGATGCTAGTGATTATGTAGTAGGAGCAGTTTTGGGGCAAATGCGTGAAAGAATGTTCAGAGCCATTTATTATGCAAGCAAAACATTATATGATGCTCAAAAAAATTACACAACCACTGAAAAGGAGTTGCTAGCTGTTGTTTTCACTTGTGACAAGTTCAGATCATACACTGTGGGCTCATATGTCAAAGTTTTCACCGATCATGCTGCAATTAGACAGTTGTTTGCTAAGAAAGATGCCAAACCAAGATTAATAAGTTGGATCTTGCTTCTGCAAGAATTTGATATTGAAGTAATAGACAAGAAGGGTATAGAAAATGTTGTGGCTAATCACTTGTCTCGCCTGTCCAATGAAGCAAATCCTGATTCAAAGGGGATAGTGGAGGTCTTCCCAGATGAACGTCTTTTGGCAGCAAATGACATCATTCCATGGTTTGTAGATTTTGCTAACTACAAAGCCACAGGCGTAACACCACCAGATCATCTCAGAGCCGGTTAAAACATTTTATACATGAAAGTAAGTTTTATCTTTGGGATGATCCTTTTCTTTATCGAAGATGTGCTGATAAGGTGATTCGTCGTTGCATTCTTGATCATGAAATTAACAAAGTTCTTCATGATTGCCATGCTTCACCTTATAGTGGTCACTATAGCCATCAAAGAACAGCTAGATGTGTCCTTGAGAGTGGGCTTTATTGGCCAAGCATGTTAAAAGATGCCTATCAGTTCGTCAAGACTTGTGAAGCATGTCAGAAGCAAGGAAACATTTCCAAGAAGAATGAAATGTCTCTTACATCATTTGTGGAAGTAGAATTGTTTGATGTGTGGGGCATTGACTTTATGGGACCATTTCCACCATCAGATGGCAAGCAATACATCCTATTAGCAGTTGATTATGTCTCCAAGTGGGTAGAGGTTGTGGCCACAACAAAGAATGATGCACGAGTAGTCCTTAAATTCCTTACAAGAAATATCTTCTCCCGTTTTGGCACTCCTAGAGCCATTGTGACTGATGAAGGAACACATTTTTGCAACAAAGTGTTCAACAGCCTTCTCACTAAGTATGGCATGAGGCACAAGGTTGCCCTACCTTATCATCCTCAAAGTAATGGGCAAGCTGAAGTGTCTAATTGGGAAATCAAGTCAATTCTGCAGAAAACGGTTAGTACAAACCGCAAGGACTGGGCATTCAAGTTAGATGATGCATTGTGGGCCTATAGAATAGCGTTTAAAACACCCATAGGTATGTCTCTGTATCAATTACTGTATGGAAAATCTTGTCACTTGCCTTGCGAGTTAGAACACAGAGCCTATTGGGCGATAAAGAAGTTAAATTTTGATGCAAAGGCTTGTGGAGAAAATCGGTTGTTGCAGCTCGTAGAACTTGAAGAGTTTCGCAGAGAAACATTTGAGAACAACACCATCTACAGAAAGCTTGTGAAGAAATGGCATAATCAAATCATAGAGAAAAAGGAGTTCAAACTAGGGCAGGAAGTACTCCTTTTGAATTCAAGACTCTTTTTGTTTCCAGTTAAGCTTAAATTTCGATGGTCGGGACCGTTTTTAGTAACTCAAGTCTTCCCGTATGGAGCAGTAGAGGTGCAAAGCCTAGTGGATGGTCACAAGTTCAAAGTGAATCGCCAAAGACGAAAGATTTTCTACAGTGGTCAAAAACAGATGGTGGAGACAGTTCTCCTCAATAATTGATGCAGCGTATCCTCGTCGAGCTAATGACGTTAAACTTAGCGCTGAGTGGGAGGCAACCCATTATAGGAGTTTGCTTTATTATATTTTTGAGTTAAGTTTGTTAGTTTTCATAGAGAAATTGTGTTTATACACTTATAATTGACTGAAAAGAGTCCATAAAACTATAGACCGCAGCCCATGATATGCTGACCTCGGTCACAAGCATAATACACAAAATATTGCACTGTAGACCACGGTCCTTTATCTGCAGACCACAGTCCACAGAATGCAAGTTTTTGTGCAGAAACACAAAGACAGCGGTCACCAGTGTAGGCATTTTCACTGGCCGCAGTCCACAGAACGTTGATTTTGAACATAGTGCTGATGACCGCGGTTCTCACTCACAGTGAAAAACTGTGGACCGCGGTCACCAGTTCGTGTTGCTCCAAAAACCACATAAAATGGGCACAAGGACCGCGGTTCATAAAGCAAGACCGCGGTCCATGCGTCCTTTAAATGATGGATTGCGGTCATTTTGTTCATCCTTGTGTTGCAAATCCGAGATTTTGTGTGGCTTTTGGGATTCTTCTTCAAGTTTTCAAGTTTTTCATCCTCTTTCAATCAAAATGTGAGTGCTTTACCTTGATTTCTCATTAGTTTCTTGCATTTGTTTAAGTGTTTAGATGATTTAGGAAGGTTTAGATGGTTTGAAATGATTTAGGAATGCTTTTATGGTGATTTTTTATCAATGATTCATCTTATTCTCTTCTTGATTCTAATAATGCCACTTATTTGATTCATATGTGCACTAAGATTTGCTCACACCCATATTCATGAGAAATTTAATGCTTTAGATGTGTTGTTTCATGAAATGAGGTGTCTTTTCACCCAATTTTGTATGTCATTCATCATCCAAACCAAAACAAGATTCAATGTTGCATGCGTATTGAATGAGCTTGATGTTATAACACTTATACCATGTATTAGAGCCATGAATTGAGATTTTTTCATTGAATGGTTAATGTGTTATTATATATGAATTTTGTTGTTTTCCTTGGTGTTAATCTCTAAGATTGTAGGCCTCCAAGAATGAAACTACTTGCTTCAAAGGGCAAGCAACAAACACCTCCTCCTCCTCCATCAGATAGGAATAGATTCCAGACAGCAAATGCAAAGCAAAGACTAACTATTATCCGTTCTAATAGGCATCTAATTCCTGAGAGAGGGATTATGTTGATGAACGAGGAGTGCGATTTGAGCATTGACACAGTTATAGCTACCCACAACTGGAACAAGTTAATTCAAGCACCGGGCACCACAGTGGTGTCTATTGTACAGGAGCTCTATGCTAACGCCCCAGATAGAGAAGGAACATCTGTTTGGGTAAGGGGGAAATGGGTGTTGTTAAACGCGGCAACGATTAATGAGGTTTATGGATTACCGGCAGACACTCCAGATGAATACTACAATCTATTACCAGGGTTTGAACCGGATGAGATATTGAGGACTTTGTGTGTTGATGGGGCATCATGGATCTGTTACAACAACAGACCCGTGAATCTGATGAAGACTACATTCACAACCCTGGCTAAGGTTTGGTTATATCTTGTTTGTGCTAATTTACTTCCTTCCTTAGCTATTAATCGGGTTACTGTTGAGAGAGCGGTGTTAGTATACTATATCATGAAGGGGCTCCCAATCAATATTGGGACAATCATATCCAGCTCTATCAGATCCGCCATTGACAAGACAAATGTCGGTCTACCACATCCTACCTTGATCACTGAGTTATGCAGACGGGCAGGGGTTGTTTGGGACAAGACTGAGTCGTTATTGAAGATGAAGGACCATATAGCGGTAAAGATGCTCACATCCTCAGCTTCCAAGAGGCGTAGGCCCTCTACTGAGTCTCCTCCACTAGCTACTGTTCCTACTACCGCTCCTACACTCCCTGCAGATGCTCCTCAGTCTTCCTCAGCCGCAACTCTGTCAACTACGGAGCATACAATGATGCACTGGATGGCATACATGACAGAGTGGATGCACCGTAAGGACCTGGATATGGCAGCAGTTTTTCCTCCTCCCCCTTGTGTCGTGCCTTACATGGAGATGACGTGTTGCGTACCTCCAGCACAACCACCCCCACCAGAGGTCCCTGTAGATGATGATGATGATGATGATGAGGATAGTGGTGATAATTTTCATGATTTTATTACAGAGGAGGAAATGTTTGGTGCAGATCCTTGAACACCATGGTTTTAATATTTATTTTGCTTTTCTTGCATCTGTTTTGAAAACACACACTTATGTCTAGTCATGATTCCTATGTTTTTCTGTTTTTCTTCTGATTATGCATTATCTTTAACTGTGAGTTCACTAATCAATGCTAAGCTATATTTTGCCTTAACTACCAGACTAACTCTTTCCTTTTCGTTTTCTTTGAATGCATGTATGTTATGTTACCACACCCATGTTTACATCTCTATGTGCACTTGAGGACAAGGCACAACATAAGTTTGGGGGTGCGCATTGAAGAAATTTTTCTTCAAAGTCAGTTTAAGTCAAGTTCATGTCAAGTTTATTTTTCCTAAGGTTTATTTTTTGTATTATTTTATCGGTTTTGTGTTTGTGCATTAATACTTCTAGACTATACATGCATAGCTAGGTGTAGTATCTCATGACATTTAGAAATTAGGGTTGTTTATTTAGTGATAATTCATGAGCACATTAGTTAGGACATGAGCACATTAGTTAGGACATGAGCATATAGATTTCATTTAAGCTAGAGTCATGCCATGTTTTTGAAAATTTTCACTGAGTAACCTATGAAATTGAAAATTCCTCTAGTGTGACGAGGCAAAGAATTAGGAGACTTTCAAACAATCCGTGTGCTTGGTTTGTATGAAATTTGACTTTGACAGATCTCTGTAGTCTTAGGTAGATTAAGACTCTGAAGACTAAGAAAGTGAGGAGTGGAAACCAAACCATAAGCTGAGAGAACTTCCCACAGATTCTCAAAATAATCAAATCTGTCTTGAACACTGCTTAGGAATGACTATACGAGGGAAATAAAGTAGGCCATCGTTGTTCGAGTCATAGCCTAAAGGTCGGTCCTAGCATTTATAATCCTTGTAGCCAATTTTGAGCCTTACAGCCTATTTTCTTGTTATGAACCTAAACATTATATATAGAAACACTCGATCCTTTTATAAATATCTCAGTTAAACCTATTTGTGTGCACTCATGGTTGTAATATCACATATTCTGATGATGCGAAAGGAGAAGGGGATGCGAACATTGAAATATGTATATGTTCAGTTATGCTTTACATTCCTTTAAATTAAAAAAAAAGGAGTTATTTTCATAGTATTTCAGTATTATCAATGATGGCTGAACTTTTGACTTTTGTATGAGTATACATATGAGTATAATTTGGAGTACATATATTGAAAGAAGTTTGGGGGAGCTGTGAAGACATGGTTGTGAGCATGAAACAAAAAAAAACAAAGGATGGAACAGAAATGCTTAAGCTATATTAAGAAAATCAAACAAAATAGTTTGTTATTATTGCTATGAGTGTACTCCTGAATCAGATTTAAATTCCTATTACACTTGTACCTTGAGCCAGGCCACATTACAACCTAAAAGAAAGACCTCAGATCCTGACTATAGTTTGACTTAAGTAGAAGATAGATAGATGAGAGAATTGAGAGGGTCTGTGTACTTAGGTTTTAGGAAATGATTTTTGTGAGTGGAATGGTACCTGCAAATCACTTACAAAGTCCAAGAGGATTGAGATACTAACAAATGAAAGGGTGAAGTTGAGAAAGAATAGAGAATGAACTGAAAATCTAGACAAACTGAATGTCCCTAAGGGAGTGTTAATGAGTCATAAGCTATGGGAATGGAAAATTGAGGTTACAATAATGAGTAAAAAAGAATTTGAATTCTATATAGCATGACATATTAATTTTAGAATAGAATCATTGTTCGAGGACGAACAATAGTCTAAGTTTGGGGGTATTTGTTAGTTGCATAGTAAACTAATATTAGAATAGGCAAAATGATGCATTTTATCGGAAATGAGAGAAAATATAAGTAAAGTATTGCATAATTAGCATTAGTTGCATATAGTTAGGAATTACATTGTTTAATAATTTTTAAGCCTAGTTTTCGATAGTTTTGATATGTTTCTATGAGAAAATAATGTCTGGGAAAGGAATTTGCATGTATTACAGGATACAGGTTGATACACACAAAAAATGCATCAGAAGAAGGCATACAAGAGATGGAATCAAGAGCAAATACCAGAAGACCGCGGTACGAAAACTGAAGACTGCAGTTGTAACAGAAGAACAGAACCAGTGAATAACACACGGTCACCAGTACGTGGTTGGCACAGAAAATTGACAAACCACAGTGGACAGAATGCATGAAATCTGGGTTTTTGACATCAAATTCATGGACCGCGGTCACTGACCGAGGTCACTCGATTGTATAGCTAGATTTTTGTATTTTTTAGGTTTTTTAGTGCGGGACTATAAATAGAAGAAGGTTTTTAGAGTCCAGAAGAAGGAGAATAGAGAAGGGAACACTGTGACAGCTACTAGGGCATCAAAGACTAGGTTTTTATTGGTTTTTGAAGATTGTTAAGAGATTTGAGTATGGATTGCTTATTTGAATTTAATTTTATGCTTTCCTTTACATTCATGTCGAGCTAATCAGTTTTATTGTCTGGGATGTGACTGTTCAAAGCATAGTTTGTAATATCTAATTGTAGTTGTTGATTTATAGATTCTATTCGTTATTGTGTAGACTTAAAGCTTTATGTCTACTGGCCATAGATGTATTGAACTTAGTATTTTAGTCTATCCCGGGAGAGAAGCTTAAAATATGGATATCACAATCTAGACCTAGACCAGTTGATTGATCGGGAGATTGTTGACCAATCTAGGGAGTTGCACAGGGATTGTTAGTCTAAACACATAGATTGTCAAGTGAACGTCTCAGGAGAGCGTTTGACGAAACAAATCTAGTGAGTGTTGAAACACCTTGGGAAAGGGTTTCAAAAATTGATGCTATAATTCATAGATTAGCTAATTCACAAACACAACGAAGATTTGCAAACTATGCGGCGACATTCATTATCCTAGACATGTTTCTCTATTGAATTCTTAAAATTTATCATTATCTTTGTTTACAACAGCTTATGGTTTTGAAATTAACTTAATCACATTCAATCTAGTCTTGATAAAACTGTGATCATTAGTAACTCCGATATTAAAAATCAAAAGCTACCCTTGTTCCCTAAGGACGATACCCGGACTTACCGGATATTACTACTGCGATCCCGTACACTTGCGGGGTTGCTAACAATAGACATGATTTCTTCAACCTTTTCTATTTTCATAGCCTTCTTAACCTCTTAAAACATTAATTTAATTACTAAAAATTAGAAATGTAGCCAATAGAAAGGAATTGAACTATTATACCTTACAACCATTACTTGAATCACTAAGTTGTTGATGCATACCTCAAAAAAGAGTTCTTGGCTCTTCTTCAAAACTAATTTACGTTTCTATTTTGATGATGGAAATAGGAAAAGATCTTAGAAATTTATGATGGAAAGGATAATTCAATTAAGAGGATGAAAAGAAGGAGAAAACAAAAGAGAAGAATGTGTCATGAACATGGTGTGGATTGATACCTTATAGAATGGATTGTTAGTGTTTCTGTGCATGTAATCTCCACTTTTTTGTAGCCTTTCTCCATGGATAAAGTTGGAGGACGACTAGAATAAAGGATGGAGAAAGAAATCAGCATCTAAGGAGTGAAAAGAATAGAGAAAGAAAGAAGAGAAGAGATGGTGTATCATATTACCTTGTAGAGTCGATTTATGATCACTCTTCGCATAAAATCTCAACTTTTGTATAGCTTCTTCTTGTGTTAACATGTGGGAACGACTAGGGGAGGAAAGTGGAGAATTTTAGTTGACATTTGAAGAAGAAAGGAGGTGAGAAGTGCCCAGTTTGGGTTTGGATAGGTTTAGGGGTTTGTTGATGAGGATAATAAGGAATTTGAGGGTATTTAGGACTCTTTTTGTTGTAATCTCTTGTAGAGTTTGATTTCTATCCAATTTCTTTGATCTTTTGACTCATGGGACATGGAGAATTCATGGTTGGCATTTTTTATTAATTCTTGTGTATTTAGGAACTAAAATTACATATAAATACCACTTATACAATGTAATACCCCCTTATACATCTAATTACACACATTTTATATCATTTTATCTCTAATTTCTTATTTTATTTTATGTCTTGTTTTTTAAGATTTAGTTTGTGAATTCTTTTATTGATTAATGAAATTTTAATTGTTTTATTTTATTTTATTTTATTTTATGTACAATGTACTCTATGTACATATATACTTGCTTTTGTTGAATTTTTACTAAATCAATTGTAATATTTTCCAATAAATTTTTAAGTTCTTTAATAATATTCTATTTTGTGTAAATTATTCATAAGTCACTTTTATTTGTGTACATGTCTCAGTATTAAGGTGAAATGATCATTTGACCCCTGAGTGGTAAAATTACTATTTAACCCATGAAGGTCAAATTTACCTTTTGGGCCCTAAGAACTTGTCTTTGGTTTTTCTTAGCCCTAAAAATTAAAATTTACACTTCTTAAATATTTTATTTTATATTTATTTACTTTAACCATTATTCAAAAAGTTTTATAAATTCTTGGGGTAAACAAATATAAAGGGAAGCTATCACCTTGATTCATCAGACCATTTGAGATACTTGAAGAATCAGAGAATGCGCCTACGAGATAGACCTACCAATAGAATGTCCTCAGTTCACAAAGTGTTCCATGTGTCTATGCTGAGGAAGTATGAACCTAATCCCTCTCACATAATCCATTGGGAGGAGGTAGAAATCCAAGGCGACGTGAAGTATGAAGAAGAGATAGTTAGGATCCTAGACCGCAAAGTATAAAGCTTGAAAACAAAAGACATTCCCTTAGTCAAGGTTCTCTAGAGGCATCATGTAGGAGAAGAGGCAACTTAGAAGTTGGAAAATGAAATGAAAGCTAAGTACCCAGACCTCTTCACCAAAAGTACACGATGGGATGACATTTGAACGAAGGAACACAAATTTCAAGGACATAATATCTTTTAAGGGGAGTAGGTTGTAACGTCTTGAGATTTTGTCAGGATTTTTGAAAAATTAACTAAAGTTATTTGCACAAAATAATGCTTGAAAACTTCATGAAATTGTAACAGAAACGACATATAATTCAACGTATGAAAGACTCAGCGAACCAGAACAAAAAACAAAACAATACAGAAAACTCGTCCCCGACTACCTAGGTAATGGTGTGGACTAACAAGGTAATGATATGGACTACTGTTAGTTGCATAGCAGATTAATTATATTATATGTATTTTATGTATAATGTGCATTAATATAATAGAAAATGTAGTGTATTTACTCATATTTAGTATAATATGCATTTA
>JAJIYU010013946.1:0-13526 GCA_030144865.1 Tinospora cordifolia
ATGATAAATCTCATTAAAACTCAGGAATTAGGTTGAATAAAACTAGACATAAAATGCTCAAGTAACAGTCATAAAACAAGCCCACATGGCCCAATACCAATTCCTAAAGTTACTAACACAAAGATAATTAAAAAGGTTCGTATGCTCATTTCAACAACTGTTCATGAACCGATATAAGATAAGTCAAATCACGACCTCCCTAGAGAGGTCTGTAGCTATCAAATAATGCCCATCTATACTGTAACTCAAACTACCTCATTGGTCACTTGAAATAAAAATATGGGGTGAGCTCAAGAGCATAGTGGATCAAACACAGTACGTCCATAGTATTATTCAAGTCAAAATATCTAACGCGTATATACTTCAAACACATTAGGCGTTGTTGTTGTTAAGTTGTTCAATAGTCGTTAAATTAAACATAAAGACTTAACACTGGTGTTCTCTCATCATTATCATGCCAAATGAGACAAGGAAAATGCACTATATGCCAGATTATAATGGAATAAGGGGCACACCCATTACCCAACTCAGAAATTAGGGTTACACCCATCGCTCTATTACCAAAGAACTTGGGACACACCCATCATTTTATCATCAGGAATTAGGGACTAACACGTCATTCTATTCGCGAGAACACCCACAGTAGGCTCTTGTGGACCATTGCACCAATATCTAGTTCAAATCTTAATTTAACTTTAATTAAGATCATACAGTCATTCATCGCATCATATTAAGAGTAAAAAAAAAGCATGTAATATTATTTAAATAAATTGGACATGTTAATCATTTTGTATCTCATAACATGAAAGCATGTAAACAATCACCATGGATATGTACATCATGTTATACATCATTCATGCTAACACAAGAGCTCATGGTATCCAATCAACATCAAAACATACCCTAGCATGCTTCTAGGCATTTAGAGTAAAGTAAACACACATCATATTTAACATTTGAAACTCAAATATGACTATGAAGCAAGGTAATCATATTCACCTGTTACTCTGGTACACTTGTTCTTAGTCTTACCTTGATGGTTTGGAATCCTCAACCTAAGATTCATAATTCATTCTCTCAATATTTAATAGTATAAAGTCAAGCTATAGAAGTCCTCTAGTAATTTTAGCACATGGTCAATGTAATAGGTCAAAATTGGTTGAATGTCAAGTATTTCTATCCTCAAACATCTCAGTAGAAAGGGAAAATATCATAGTTGTTCATTTACACGAGTGTACATGGCATTTAGGGTTTTTAACGCATTACCATGGTATCCTTGAGTATTACCGTGGTAATGCAATAGGCTAAAGTGCATTAATGCCCTTAGTATCGTGGTAGTCATGTGGTGTTTCAGAAACTTGCAACACCCCAATTTTCAACCGGACCTCCGTTCACATGTGGATCGTCCCCCGTTAAAAATTGGAATGCGACTAAAAATTTTCTTCTGTCAAAATCTTTTTCTTCAAGATTAAGTTCATAACCATTAGTTCACAAGTCAATGTCTATATCGATGTTTTATACAAAACAAAAGATCAAAATAATTTCTCAATACATTCACCGAATTTCTCAAGATAAATCATGAACAATGCAGCGGAATAGCTTTAAAAATTATTATTAAAACCAAAATTCTTAAACAAGAAAAGTCATTTAAAGATAAAATAAAACTAAAATTAAAACCAACGTAAATACATTAAAATAATCTAGTAAAATACTTAAAATATAACCTCCAAGTCTCTTATCCCGGACAACCTCCCCAATGAGGTGTCTAAGTAAAGTGCGAGTCTTCTGACGTAAGTTATCATACTCTACGTCCAGATGTACCTGAAAAATAAAGTGGGAGTGAGCTCGAAAGCACAGTGGATCATTCCTACACATCACATGCATTATACAGACCTAATCCAAAACATTACAAGCACTTTCAAACATTAGGTGTTTCAAACACTCATTTGTTTTAGTTGTAGTCTAAGACCAGAAAAGGGTTGAGATGCCTCTCAGTACTTCCTGTGATCCAATCTAATCTTAGAGGGTTCCAATTACCGTCTAAAATCAATCGATACTCACATCATAGCCTAAGAGAGTGTACTTACCCAGGCATCGTACCATCTCCCAAAGACTTCGAGCTGTCACAGTCAGCTCCGGTTGAGAATACCTACGATCCGCCTTGTGGCTCGTCAATCTCAAGCGGTGACATATAGTAGATGCCACCTCAATCCACTTCAGGCTCGACACCGGTACATTGATTCTTATTAAACCATCGTCTTATTTTAGTTTTACAACAATCTCAATCACATTAAGTATCACACAATACACTACAAAAATAATTCAAACTATGCATGCAAATTAACATGATAAAGTGCACGAGTAAACGATGAGATCTAAAGAAATATTTTCCTATTCATGCATGCCATAATTGAGTAAATCTAAGTGCAAATCTTATATTCAATCATGTATGAGCTGATTATGCATGAGTCTAAATAATTCATCATATATCACACATCATTCAAATAAACCAAACAATCTCAATTAATTTCCTAACAAGATTCTAATAACCTAGAACTATTCAAACAAATGCTTTGAATTTTAAATCTATATAATACATATGAGCAAGAAAGTCACGCCCACCTGATTTCGCAAATCTTCAATGCTCCCTTGCTTTCCTTCAAGCTATTCAATACTCTGAAATTGTAAGAATCTGAAATTCAACGATTTGTGAGATTCTTTAGTTCCTAACTCACATTTTATCTTATTCAAAATATTTTTAAACTTAAATAATTTTTAAGATAATTACACAGTCTAGTTTTCAACCAATTTAGGATTATTCCTAAATTCTAGAAGTTTATATATTCTAATTAAAATAATTTCTAAGTCTACTAAATTTTATTAATTTGAAATTAAAACTTTAATAATCTACTTACGAGTCTTTTCGTAAAATTAGATTTCTAATAACATAATCTTCACAATTTAAATAATTTATTAATATCATAATTAATTTAATTATGAACAAAATAAGACTTCTAAATGTTCCAAGTTTAGTTTCAGACCTAAGGATTTTTTTTTTGTATTTTATTATAAAAAATTTTAAACTCCTAAGCTTTATTTTTTTTTCCGTGTTCTGAACTACTTTAATTTCTTAAATTTTAAACTTATCCTGATTTAAAATTTTTATTAATTCAATTAATCCTCATGATCAATAATTAATAAATAATCTCATATTTAATTTATTTAATTTAAATTATTAAATAAATTTTTTAAGCTAGTTTTCACAATTGATTTATTCAATTCTTGTTTGCCTCTAATTTCTAAATTTTTAATTTTATTTTGTTTTCGTATCTAAAATCATTTAAAATAATTTTTTTTGTATTATCTAAACTTAAAAGTCCGTAATTTACCTCGCGTCATCCTCTTTGCGCAAACATGACGGTAATGTGCTGACAATGCATCATGATCAAAAATCCATCCATGCCCAAATTTCTGCATCACCAACATGCACACACTCATGTTCAGCAGTTCAATCCAAAATCCCCTGCTTTGATCGTCCAAACAGACCCCAAAAGAACAAGATTTTCTTGTTACCAACAATCACCAATTAAACCACATACCAGCTGCTTGTATATTTGATCTTCATCATGAATCAGCAATATCACACACACGGCCAGCAGCTGAAACACATACACCAACAGAATCTTTTTCACGGTCTGCCAAATACAAAGACCCCACAAATCACAACCCAACAACATCAAAACTTCTCCTCTGTTCACGCTTCACACTAACAGCAACGTTCGTCCCATCCACGCCAGTAGAGGTCTGCTCCTCTCTGTTTGCCATCCACATCAGCATCCCTCATTGCTCTTCTTAGTCCACAACGCTCAACAACAGCAACTATAATTGTGTTCATCGTCCACCACACCCCTGTTCTTCGTTCCATCAAGTACCTTCTCTGTTCCTTCTTCTTGCTTCGATTTTCCCTCGTCCAGCAGCAATAACACTTGCCCAAGCTTCTTCCCACGCACAACTTCTTCTTTGCTCAGCTCATCCTTTTCTTCTTCTTCCACATCCAGTAATTTCAAAGAGATCCAAATAGGAAATCACAGCCATCAACCCCCCATTACACCGAACAAACGCCCAAATTATTGAACGTTTTTCTATTCTTCTTGCTTCATCTTTTTCTTCGTTCGGCAGCAGGGAACAATAGCAGCAGTAGCAGCACAATGGCAGCAACAGCAGTAGCAACAACAACAAAGCATCGTTGCTCTGCTCCCATTTCCTTCTCCTGCTCATGCAACGATGCCTGCAGCTTCTTTGTTTTAGCACCTCATCATTCGGATCACATACAGGCTTCCGTTCTCTATTCTTCTTCACAATCTGTAGCAACTAGCTTCTTCATTTGCGCTCCAAATTGCAGCAGCTACTTGCATTCTTCCTTCCTCTGTTCGTGTAACATAGCTGCTGCAACAGCAGTAGCAACAGAGCATCATTGCTTTGTTTTCCTTTCTTCCCTCTATTCGTTTCATCCACCAACACCAGCAGCTTCTTCTTCAGTCTACAGCAGGGATAGCAACAGCTCGAGCAGTAGCAACACCAGCGCACACCTCCCGGCCGTCTTGCTGTTGGTCCCAAACCAGAAAATCCAGCTTTGAAGTGTTCTTCTTTCTTCCTCAGCTTTCTTCCTCTTTGCCTGTCTTCTTCAGCTTCTTCTTCTTCCATTCATCTTCAATGACCGCCCTCTATTTTATAACATTTCAATCGTCTAGAAGAAGCTAAATCACCGCCCACTCCACTGCCCAGAGATTTCCAGGTTGTTCATGTTCTATTCAGCCTAAATCCCAATTTCTAGATTTTCGGACATTTTTTTTTTCTGATCACTTGAGTTATTTAAACTTTATATTATAAAATTATATATACATGTTAATAATATAATTCTCTTTTTCATTTTAATACTTCTATTATATGCATAATTATTTTTCAACCATCCATTTATTCCAAATTCCCAATTACACCTTCACCAACACATAAAATTTTCTAATACTACATTTCATCATATCTAATTTTTTCTAGCTAATTCAAGCTAATATCGAATATCAATTTATTATTCTATTTATTTTATTTTATTTTATGCCTATTCATGACGTGGCATGATCACAAAGTTTTGGGGTATTACAATCTACCCCCTTAAATAAAATTTCGTCCTCGAAATTTGAGTCGAATGGACTCATATTGTCAATCAGTCTACGTTTCTCAAAACTCATCATGCTTCCACTGCGCTACTCTAATCCTACACCGAGAATCGTTCCATGTTCCACCAGATCATATTTCTCAGATTCATGAATACAACTAGGGTATTTATTCACCCACATTAGATTCATCGTCTTGCAATGCTACCAGATATAAACTTATTGCTTCCTTGAAAACATTCTCTAAAAAGCCATTAAAATTTCCTTAAGTCTTTCCCATAACTGAGCAAAACTATAATGGCCACCGCCTTCTAACTTCAAACATCACGTTTTCAATCGTCATTGATGATTTTGGAATAATGTACGTCCTATTTCTAGTGGAAAGATTGTGAACATAGCCTTTCTTTATGAATTAATGCTAAGAAGAACTATCAGTTCACAACCGTTGACGTGATTTAGTGTAAGAACTATGATATCCTAACCCAAGTATCATACGTGACATTCATGACATTTCCATAAAAGAATTTGGAAGTTACCAATAGTCTAGTGTATGCTCTCGCCTGGGATGAACTTGAGTTATTCCAACATTTTCGTCTTCATTCATTACTTAGTCTGGCAGTTTTCGTGGTAAACCCCTGTAGCTTTTTGAAATAAGGTTCTGACGCAAATGGCTCAAATAGGTACTTATCTAATTATATTATTCTATCATTTCAACCTTAGGCGATTGTGTTCTTACAAATGCCCTATACCAAGAGATCAATGGTCATTATCTAGAATTAACTACTACATAATAGAGGGTAGATCATACTGACCAGAAATACTATGCAAGACATCCATTCCAAGAGTGATAGTTGGAGCCTTGGAGATCTGAGGATTAGAAGTAGATTGTTCGACAGACAACAAAGAATTTAAGCCGCCAAGTTCGGCATTGATCTTTAGGAGAACATTTGTTAAGTATTTGTAACACTCCATATTTTAATTTAATATATAAATTAATTTAAATGATAGTAAATGTGTATAAATATACGTATTTGTATAGAATATGTGTGTATGTACGTGATAATTATACACCTGCATTAAAAATACGTGTTATGCATATAAATTAATTAAATTAAACTAAATTATTTATTGGAAGAAACTAATTAAATTGAAATACTTAAAGTAAATAATGGGTTATATATATATATATATATATATATATATATATATGTGGATGAACTAAGGGCATTAGTTGGAGCAAATAAATTATATATAGGTGGGTAGTGGCTGGTGAATTGAATTAGGATATTGGTTATTAACATGCCTTATATGATATAAATGTGGGGAGGTTAGTTTTAAAATACATGGCATAACTTGGCTTTAAAAATGCATGGCATGAGTTGCTTTTAAAATGACGGTGGAAAATGATAGTGATATGAATTTGGATAATTAAAACCAACGTGGTTATCTACATATCATGAAGTGGGCTGTTGGTATAAAACAAGATGTGTGAGCATTTATTAAAGGCAAGTTGGTTACATGACAAATGTATATATGGACAAACAACTCATGGGACGTTTGTGATTTCAAATGCATATGTGGGCGGTGGACTTTGGCTTAGAATGTGTTTGCAATGAGTTGAATTAATGGGCAGGTGAGGAACAAATGGTGGATGTGCAACAC
This sequence comes from Tinospora cordifolia, assembly GCA_030144865.1. Classification (NCBI taxonomy): domain Eukaryota; kingdom Viridiplantae; phylum Streptophyta; class Magnoliopsida; order Ranunculales; family Menispermaceae; genus Tinospora; species Tinospora cordifolia. The sequence goes on from JAJIYU010013946.1 coordinate 6,834, forward strand.
AAATGGTCCTTCTCTCATTTTATCTTCATTGCCAGGAACGTCCAGATAGGAGCATGAACAGAACCGAGATGGGAAGAAGAGAAAAAAAAAAAGAAACGTCCGTTTTTCTCGCCGAATTCGTCATGCAAGTAAGCTATTTCTTCAAATTCTAGTTACAAAAATGCTAACTAAGCTTTGTACTACAATCCTAGGGGTGTAATTTTTACTGTAAACAGTGTTTTATAGTTGTACCCAAAAATTGGGTATTTTTCTACAGTAAGTAAAACTCAACAAAAATTATACCAAAACGCTCATGGCGATAAGTAGATCTCAAATATGTGGTTAGATTGTGTTAGTTTACTATGTAGATTTTAAAATAAATACCCAAAGTTTTATAACCTGTGAATAGGTTTTTAGGTATGTTAAACCCAAATAAAACTCTGATTGAGACCTATAGGAATGTAGAGAATGAAAATACGAACCCATCGACACCAAATTTGTGAATTTTGGATATCAAATGAATTTTCGGTGAATAATTGATCAATGGGGTTATTTATGAAAATTTAGGAAAATTACAGAAAAATATGATCTGAAAGCCTATTTATTTTATTTTCTATTGTAAAAATATGGTATTTGAGCAGAAAATTAATTTTAAAGGTTATTGAGAATATTTGAGCTAATGCGCAGTCATACGTGTTGTCTAATGCACGTATGGGATTAAAAAAGGTTAGGAATTTTTATAAAAATAAATTAATTGTGATTTGTGGATATAAATTATTTCTGTGATAGGTTGATTTTGGTGCATTGGAACCTAGATTTTAAAAGTGGATATTGGAACTTGGTTGGATAGCAATTTTGGTGAGTGGTGATTATTTTTGGCATTATATGAATGGTGATAGTATGTCAAGACCAGGATTTTTATAAAATTATAATTGATGCAAATGAAAATATATATTATGTATGAAATGATGGATTATATATTACTTGAATTTACAATAAATTTGGGAGAGACTGAGTATTATAGCAGAAAGTGAAATACGTGTCTAGCAGGTTGCGTTGTTAATAATCTGTGAGTATTTCTTTATCTTGGCTATTTATATGGCATTGTAGATATGAAAATGATTTGAATGTAAGCATGCTACTTGTATTAATATTTGTTGTATTTGATTGAAATTCATAAACTGTATTTACACGGCAGCGTGTTTTGGATTTGCAAGAGCATATCTAAAATGCGATATCATTTCGATGGATTGAGCCTTGGAGAATAATACTTCTTATGTAATAATCCATGTGGGATTGAGCCATGAGAAGTATTAAACTTTCTCTATGTTAATCCTCGAAATGGTTGTGGAGTGGGTAATAATTAGAGGTACAGTCTACTATTGTCCAGGCCAGACAATGAGTGAAACTGACTCTACTTTTGAAAGATGTGGATGTGCATATGTTTTGTTAAATGATGCATTGAAAATAGCATGATCACTACGTTGAATGCATGTATGTATGGATTAAATGTGCATGATGAATTTAAATGTTTTATTTAATTTGATTTTCTACATGATTATTTAAATGCATGTAAATGTCATTGATAAAGATTACTCACTGGGCATGTTGTAACTTACTTATTATTTTTAACATTTCAGGAACAAATAAGAAAGGGTAGAAACCAGCACAAGAAGGATAGTTGACTCTTCAATCACTGCTGGGTGCGTAGGTTTAAGTATTTTGTGTGGGTTGTACTTTTGTATATTATAATTATCATGGTATATGCAATATCATTAGAGGGATTTGGATATGGTTATACTAGTTAAGAGTAGAATTTTATAAATTATGAACTACGAGGTATGGTTGATGAAAGCATGTGGTTTAATATTATTTGTTGTGAACTGTGGATTGATAACGTGTTTATTAGGTGATGAATTTGTTATGATAAGTCAAAATTTTATATGAAACTGTCGAAATTTTTGTATGGAGATTGAGTAGGATTAAGTGTAAGAGGCTGACATAGTATTATATACGTAGATATAGTGTATATGGTATTATATGCCAGTTGTGACGTCACTTTTACGTAGTGTTTTGCGACAGTATTGATCATTAACCCTTGTTGGAGTAATGCATTGAGTCACAGTACCAAAATCATCTAGATTTTCCTTCTTCCGCGGACCATATATAGTAGATGTTTTCTTCTCTGGCATAAGAGAAAGGTTGAACTGGAATGTTCTAGGAAGTTTGGCTTGTGTCTGTTCAAACATTTGCTCAACTCGGACAAAGGGAAGAGCTCTCCAAGCCTGAGGATCCTCTTCCAATATATCAAATGGTTGACTGACGAAAATTCCCTTATACTCTCTACATTTGATAAGCTCTCGAATAAGACTATGTATATCACAGTGAACGAAAAAAAAAAATTCACAGTGGCTAGTTTCTATCTTTGTTGGTTGCACTAGTTTCTTATTGTAAAAATCCCAACATATATTCGAGCTTTCATTTTTTTCTCCCATCAATTTAATCCAATGCACATCAAAATCTAACTCTTTTGTTAATCCCTACAAATTGTTCCAACATCTTGACTTCCATGCCACATCAACCAAATGCAAAGTAAATTCAAAACTTCTCAAAATAGAATTTAATATTCTTACCTCTTCTGTCTTCTGCAGTTAGTCAGACCCCCAAAATCAACTCACTACCAGCTACTGAACACACTTACAGCCCCCAAAACCCACAAACGAAATCCAAAAAAAAACCAAAACAGCCTCTTATCTATCCACAATGCCAACCAGCAGCAGCTCTAGGTGCGTTCACCATCCACCATACCCTTTCACGTTTTTTTTCCGTGCTATGGTGACTCTAGGTGTATTGTTTCTAAGTTCTCGCTTTGTTTCAATTGTCTAGGGGTTTATGCTTTTAAGTCGGCAACATTTGTCTGTTTTGGGTACAAGAGTTTGGGTTATAATCCTCAAAGTAAGTAAACTACATACATAACAAACAGTCATCCAACAACCAAGCAAACAATACACCGCTAGCATAATGCAATCCCGAAACTTCCATCTATGCTTCTAGGTCCGTGTGCCCCATCCCACACTCGTCGTTCCACACAGACTTCTGCCCAAAATTATATTACACCCAAATAATGGCGGAAGTGTCTCGATATCCATGACTGCAATTATCCCACCATTTTTAACTGAGCTCTTAGTTAAAAATAGCGTGACAGTGCACCCACAGACATGTTTTAAGGCTGACGCAAGCCCCACCATACTATACCGCCCCATCCCAGTACAATACAGCGTGTACAAGTTCAGCAAAAGAAAACGATCACTCACCAAACATGGTCCGTCATTCTCTGAATTCAGGTTTCCTCCATACCCCCAAATCCCTATGCACCCCATCCTACGTAGAGACCAAAGATACAGGCTCCTCCCAAACTCGGGTCTTGACCAAACAAGTGTACGTTCAAACATGTAATCGGTCTCTAACCTATGCCCTAAAGTCTTTTAATTTATTTATGATCCACTGTGCCTTTGAGACAACACTCGGTCTCTACCTAGACCTATGGTCATGGTGTTCAACTCCATTGCATCTCTTGTGATGCCATAGTTCCCGAATCAGATTTGTTCCCGAGTAGGGATCAACCTTCAAGGACATCTTCCTGAAGTGGGATCAAACCATTAGGGACAGTGCACCTTCTACGAATGGCACCAACCCTCAAGAACAACTCTACAAGGGCAATCCATCAGGGCACTCTTTCCAAAGAAGGCACCAACCATATGAGGACCACTACAAAGATAAACCATTAGGGGTATTTCTTCCAAGAAGGGCCATTAACCTTCAAAGGTACCTTCCTCAAGAAGAGATCAGCTATCGAGAATACTCCTCAGTATTCAAGTCACACTTGTAATCAATGACTAAGGTACTCTAGCATCACTTCACTTTTACGTAGATCTCTACCCATACTACCCGTTTTCAAAATCATATTCAGAAAATTTCATTTTTCGATGAAATCAAATCCAATGAAATCCATTTTCAGTGAAAATCAAGTTTAGTAAAATCTACAATTCGATGATAATCACATCCGGTGAACTCAAGTCTAGACCAGTGCATTATAATACTGAGCTCTGATACCATATTTGTAACACCCCAATTTTCAACCGGACCTTCGTTCATGTGTGGATCGTCGCCTGTTAAAAATTGGAATGCTACTAAAAATTTTCTTCTGTCAAAATCTTTTTCTTCAAGATTAAGTTTATAACCATTACTTCTCAAGTTAATGTCTATATCGCTGTTTTATACAAAACAAAAGATCAAAATAATTTCTCAATACATTCACCGGATTTCTCAAGATAAATATGAACAATGCAACGGAATAACTTTAAAAATTATTATTAAAACCAAAATTGTTAAACAAGAAAAGTCATTTAAAGATAAAATAAAACTAAAATTAAAACCAACGTAAATACATTAAAACAATCTAGTAAAATACTTAAAACATGACCTCCAAGTCTCCTATCCCAGACAACCTCCCCAATGAGGTGTCTAATTAAAGTGCGAGTCTTCTGACGTAAGTTATCATACTCTACGTCCAGATGTACCTGAAAAATAAAGTGGGAGTGAGCTCGAAAGCCCAGTGGATCGTTCCTACACATCACATGCATTATACAGACCCAATCCAAAACATTACAAGCACTTTCAAACATTAGGCGTTTCAAACACTCATTTGTTTTAGTTGTAGTCTAAGATCGGAAGAGGGTTGAGATGCCTCTCGGTATTCCCTGTGATCCAATCTAATCTTAGAGGGTTCCAATAACCGTCTAAAATCAATCAACACTCACATCACAACCTAAGAAAATGTACTTACCCAGGCATTGTACCATCTCCCAAAGACTTCGAGCTGTCACAGTTAGCTTCGGTTGGGAATACCTACGATCCGCCTTGTGGCTCATCAATTTCAAGCTGTAATATATAAGAGATGCCACCTCGATCTGCTTCAGGCTCGACAATCACACTGGTACGTGGATTCTTATTAAACCATCATCTTATTTTAGTTTTACAACAATCTCAATCACATCAAGTATCACACAATCAAGTACCTCTGTTGTTCCTTCTTCTTGCTTCAATTTTCCCTTGTCTAGCAGCAATAGCACTTGCCCAAGCTTCTTCCCATGCACAACTTCTTCTTTACTCGGTTCATCCTTTTCTTCTTCTTCCACAGCCAGTAATTTCAAAAAAATCCAAACCAGAAATCATGGCCAACAACCCTCTGTTACACTGAATGAACGCCCAAATTACCGAACATTTTTTTGTTCTTCTTCCTTCGTCTTCTTCTTCGTTCGGCAGCAGGAAACAACAGCAACAATAGCAGCACAATGGCAGCAACAACAACAACAACACCAACAAAACACCGTTGCACTGCTCCCATTTCCTTCCCCTGCTCATGCAACAACGCCTGCAACTTCTTTGTTTCAGCACCCCATCATTCGGATCACATACATGCATTTGTTCTCTGTTCTTCTTCACAATCTACAGCAACTAGCTTCTTCATTTGCGCTCCAAATTGCAGCAGCTACCTGCATTCTTCCTTCCTCTGTTCGTGTAACATAGTTGCTGCAACGGCAGTAGCAACAGAACATCGTTGCTCTATTTTCCTTTTTTCCCTCTGTTCGTCTCATCCACCAACACCAGCAGCTTCTTCATTCTACAGCAGGGACAGCAACAGCTTGAGCAGCAGCAGCAACACCAACGCACACCTCCCGGTCATCTTGCTGTTGGTCCCAAACTAAAAAATCCAACTTTGAAGTGTTCTTCTTCTTTCTTCCTTGACTTTCTTCCTCTTTATCTGTCTTCTTCAGCTTCTTCTTCTTCTGTCCATCTTCAATGGCCGCCTTCTATTTTATATCATTTCAATTGTCCAAAAGAAGCTAAATCACTGCCCAGAGATTTCTAAGTTGTTCATGTTCTATTCAGCCTAAATCCCAATTTCTAGATTTTCGGACATTTTTTTTCTGATCACTTGAGTTATTTAAACTTTATATTATAAAGTTATATATACATGTTAATAATATAAATCTATTTTTCATTTGAATACTTCTATTATATGCATAATTATTTTTCAACCATCTATTTATTCCAAATTCCCAATTACACCTTCACCGACCCATAAAATTTTCTAATACTACATTTCATCACATCTAATTTTTTCTAGCTAATTCAAGCTAATATCAAATATCAATTTATTATTCTATTTATTTCATTTCATTTTATGTCTATTCACGACGTGGCATGATCACAAAGTTTCGGGGTATTACAAAACTGCACAATCCTTCTAGTTTCTTTCCTGTCCTCTCGTCCCCAATGATGCAATATACTAAATTAAACTCAAAAACAAGCATTCCAATGAGTAGGAGGGTTTTATACCTCAAGTGTCAATGTCCATTCTCTCATTCTCTTCAAAAAGATGCGTCAAATGCTCCCCCTATTTTATTATATTGAAACAAATGTGTATTCACTTAGGCAACATGAAAATAGAGTTAAAAACACTGATTTCAAGTAGGGTCTAGTGTAATACATGTGCCCAAACGTTCCTGCACAGCATCTCAGTCAGTTTTTTCCTTGTTGATGTCGAGCTTCACGGATATTTGATTGGAAGACAGTTTAGAATGGCTACAAATCGTTTAGAATCAATAGGGAATGTGTCTGGTATGAAGGAAACTCAGTTAGTGATGGCTA
>JAJIYU010013947.1:0-13562 GCA_030144865.1 Tinospora cordifolia
ATATTGATGAATTGCTAAATATTTTCCCTTTCTAATTATTTAATATTGCATTTATCTTGTATATTTCTATTTCTTTAATATTTAATTAATATTATTAATTAAATAATCAACATTTCTTAAAATCCTTGAAATTAATTTATTTGACTTATTTTATTTATTTTTCTCAAATTAATTATTATTTGACAAAATTTTGGGGTATTACAGGTCCTTGATAAGGAATTGTAGAATGACCTAAATACTTGCAAAATATGCAAGAAATGACCTTTAGATTAGAGGTTTGGTGAGATAAATAAACATATAAAAGCATGATAGAAATGTGAACTTAGAAATTCCTGTAATTCGGCTGAAGATTCTGAAAGTAAATTAAATGGCCAAACCTCAGTGGTTTGAGCTGAACGTTGGTAAAGAGATTTCTAAATATGTCTAGAATATGTATACCAAATTTCAGATCATTCCAATATGGATAAGTAGGTCAAATTATGCAAACAGTCACTACCTGTCACATAAAATCCGAGAACACACAGACCCTGATATCTCAGTTGAAAAACACTATCAAATGGAGTCCTAAAATCGTGATGTAAAATTCTGGGGAAGATTTGAGGAGTTTAAAATAGATCTAAAAATTTTGGCACAAATCCGATGTACAGATTGTCTGCAAAAAAATTGAGAAAAAGGTTGCACAGATAAGGCCACAAGCTAAAGATGTGCCTAAGTGATGGAAATTGAAAATTTTGACCCATTTGGACCCAATTGACTCAATGAGGACCAGAGTTGACCATTTGGGACTCTGTTGACCAGCTAGGTCAACAAGTGATAGGTTTGACTAAGGTTGACCAAGAATCACCAAGGTCGACCAAGTTGACTTAGTGACTGAAGGTAAGTTGAATCAGCATAGATGAACCACCATTGACCGAGTTAATCCATTGATTGACCAATGATGTAGAGTTAGAGATGAGCCAAGGCTCATGTTAATATTAAGAAGTTACGTTGATTTTGCAGGACCAAGTGTTAGTGAGACGCAACCGGTCGCGAGAGGAGCACCGAAAGCGGAGCATCCCTGTGAGCAGTGTTTTCTAACTTATCTCTTAAAGCTTGTTATTTTATGCATTTATAAAAATGATATTACATATTGTGATGAATCTGCATCTTTAAATGGGTTTTAAATGAAAAGTGCATTGAATCTCGAGGTCCTAGAGGTACAGGGTTAGGGCGAGTTGTGTCGGTCCCTCATACGGCCCTGATAGTGACCACCTAACATAGAGTGCCCGCTGAGGGGGTTTTGTGCGCCCACGATATGGTAACGGCAATAAGTCCTAATGTAACAACCCACCGCCACCGCCACTGCCACCGGGACCCACACCCATGTCATGGCACGTCATGGCTCGTCAAGGCATTGTTGCTCACAAGGTATTGTTCCCCTTGCTGAGATTTTATTTCACCTCCGTGGAGTTTTGAACCCATAACATAGGGGATAAGTACATTGTTCTTGCAACATCCACTACTGTAACACCCCAATTTTCCATCGGACTTTTGTTCTCGCGTTTCATCACATGTGGATTGTCGGCCGATGAAAATTGAGATGCTACTAAAATTCTCTTCTGTCTAAAATATCTTTTCTTCAAATTACAGTTCATAATTCTTTAATTCTCAAGTTCAAGTCCATAAAGATATCATGTACAATATAGAAAATCATAGTAAGTCTTTCAGATAAATCTTAAGTAAAGCAGCGGAAATACTTTTTCAAACTATTTAGTTAAACCAATCTGTTACACGAGGAAAGTCATTGAGAAATAAAACAATTGAAATTAAACCAATGAAAAACATGTTATAATAAATCCAGTGAAATATCTAAAGCAAGACTTTCAAATCATCTATCCCGGACGACCTCCCCATGAGGTGTCCAAACAAAGTGCGGGTCTTCTGACGTGGTCAATAGATCCTACGTCCAAGTGTACCTGAAAAATATAATGGGTGAGCTCGAAAGCCTAGTGGATCATTCCTACACATCACAGGCATTATACAGACCCAATCCAAAATATTACAAGCACTTTCAAACATTAGGCGTTTCAAACATTCATTTGTTCTGGCTGTAGACTAAGACTGAAAGAGGGTTGAGATGCCTCTCGGTATTCCCTGTGATCCAATTCAATCATAATCATAGAGGCCTCAGATGGTACCATCTAAAATCAATCATGTCTCAGTATCACAGTCCGAGAGAGATACTAACTACGGAGTCGTGTCATCTCCCAAAGACTTCGAGCTGACATAAGCAGCTCCAGGGTGAGAATACCTACGATCAGCCTTTCGGCACGACAATCGCACCGATACGTGGATTCTTAATAAACCTTCGTCTGATTTTAGTTTAATACAGTCGATTCAATCACACCAAGTATCATTCATATCATGGCAAGCAAAACAAATAATATCCAACATTGGCATGGTAAAGTAAATGATCAAACGATGAAATCTAAAAGCATCGTCTCATATACAAGCATGTCATGATCAAGAAACCAGTCATCACACGACATTCAACAATACCAACAATTCAATTCAAATTTCCTAAAAATATTAACAACCTAGAATCAATTCAAACAAATGTCTTGAATTTTAAATTCGCATAATACATGTGAGAGAGAAAATCACGGCCACGTGGATTCTTGGTGATTTCCTACTCCTTTGTCGCTACGACCGTCCTAGAGCTTTTCATCTGCAAAATAGTTATGACATATGATTTCTCAATTAACATTTCTATTATTTTCCTATTACTAATGTTTACAAGGAATATGACACACTTATGGGAATCTTTTATATCTTTAACAATTTGAGTGCACTATAATTTCTTATTCGTTTTGTTATAGCCTAATTATTCACAGAATAATTACGAACAAAATAAGACTTCTATTGGTTAAATTTATAGTCTAGTTTATAACTGAAATTTCTAATCTTTTCATAACCACAAAGTCTTGCTCTGATTATTATTGAGTGTACCTTTAATAAACTTATGTTCATTTAATTTCCTAAATTTAGATCTTAAATTACAAGATAACTGATCTAAATTTAGACGCTTGAATTAAATAAGTAAACATTCATTCATAAATTTTGCTCGTATAAAATAGATAGCTTATCAACTCTTTCATTCTAGGTAATGTATATATCAGTTATGCCTCTTATATTTGTTTTGAGACTTTATAATATTTTGGTAAGCTACTCTATACTTTCATCATTAGCCAAACATATCTAATTGACATTACTCATAATTTTCCTAATTTAGATGTCTAATTGTTTGAATAACTATTTAATTTAATGCTCCTACTTTAACGACTAATTAACCACCTAAATGAATAAATGAAAAACCCATTTAATTCTTTAGTCCTTCATCTTTGCACCATTTCATAACCGTCCGTAGCAGTAGCAGGTGATGGGCAACAACAGCAATAACAGAGTACCGTTGCTTTGGATCTTCTTCTTCACCTTGCTGTTCCACTCGCCCCTGGCAGCCACTGCAACACTCACGGCAGCAGAGTATCGTCTTTCTACTCTCAATTTCCAACCCAGAAACGCACCAGAATTTTGTGTTGCTCAGCTTCTTCTTCCTTCACGGTTTGCAGAATACGAGCAGCAGCTTCTTCTCCTTCACTCGGTTCATGCAGTAGCAGTGACCAGCACTATTTCCAGCTTCAGCTTCCGTTCTTACCTCCCCAGCCAACGACATGAACAACAGCTGCTGTCCTGAAACAGAGCCCCCTTGCCATAGCTCTTCTTTTCTTCCACTTGCTCCGTTTCATTCTTCTCTTCATGGCCCAGTTGCACACCGGTTAAGTGAAGATGCAGCAGCAGCGCGTTCTCCTTTTCTTTCCTATTTATAGACAACAAACTTTCTCGAACATGTTTCGCTCACCGCCCACGTCGAGCGTTCCAATTAGTTCTCCCCTGTTCCGGCGTCTTCAGCAAGCCACAAGTCACCACCCCACTAAATTTTTTTGCTCAAGTTAACTTATTAAATTTCTGTTATAATTATATAAATCTACATTTTCTGATTTTTTTTTCCTAAGTTCTTTGTATTTATTTATTATTTATTATGACCAGATTCTTTAATACAAATTTCCTTAAATATTAAATTCTCAATTCTCTCTTTTATTTCTGTGACATAAATCATAAAATTTCAAAAATGCATATTTTATTTATTTATTATTATTATCAATATTTTTTTTCTCTAGTCATAATAAACATTAATTATTTTAATTATTATACATATTTATAAAACACAATCTATGGTTTTATCATGTTATTATTAGTATTAAGATTTTTCAATCCAATACTAGGTCTCATTTTCGCATCATTTGCGCCTTCGCGCGAGCGCGAACGAGCGATTAAACGATTTATTCATTCCTAAGCATAATCTACGTCTTTTATTATTATTATTAATATTCCTCTCCCGTTTACTCACGACGTGGCACGACTATGAAGTTACGGGGTGTTACAACTACCATTGACCCCGGCTCCTAGTATTCACCTTTGTCTCTATTGCGACGATCCGTCACAGGGGGCGCGAAGACTGTGCACGCCCGTTCGTTCGTTCGACGGGAGATGCCAGGTCATCTGGTCGTTCGCCGAGAGCCGGAGGTCATGTGATTCGTTTCTCTTTCTCATACAATTTCATGTTTCAAACCTTTCTTTTAAGTAGGTTATAAAGTCAAAACTAGAATGTACAACGACCATCAAAATACTCGTTTCTTTCAGTAGATGTGAAATTCATTAAAAATCCATGCAGCGGAATTCAATTCGTTCATAAATCCATAGTGAATTCATATTTAACCAAGTGAAATACTTTGCAGCAGAATAACATTTCGAATTCTTTTTTCAAAGCATAGTGTGAAGATAAAACATGGCCCATTGGGCCTAAGTTCCAAAATATTTAATTTACATGTGAAACAGTTCAAAGATGAAAGAGGACACATGCCCAGTTCAATTTAAACACTAAAATATTATTTACAACAAAATGATACAATGGTAAACTCAAGAAAACTGAAAAACTGTGACAACCTCCCAATGAGGTCACTACCCAAAATGACAGCTCGTATGTTGGCCTATTCCTGCAGTGTCAATGATCACCTATAATAGAAAAGTGGGGTGAGCTCGAGAGCCCAGTGGATCATCCCTATACATCACTAGCATTATACGAACCAGAATGCAAAACATACAATCACTTTCATTACATTAGGCATTTCACACAATCACTTGTTTTGTTATCATCTAAGACCGAAAGAGTCCATAACCCTCGGTATCCCCTGTGTGGTCCAAGAGCGAATTCGGGGGTAACGCCGAGGGCTGGTTACCTTCGGGACCACAATCTAAGGATGAAAATCTGTAGTGACTCTCCGTCCAAAGACACAATCAGCTGTCACAGTCAGCTCGGGTAGGGACACCCACGATGACACTCTAAAGCCGGTCACCGTGCCAGTACATGGATTTATTAATCTTAATTTAATGTTCTTAGTCATACATGTCATTCCAAGTCATATGTGATCATCAATGTAACATTTAAAGTAAAACAAAATAGATGTGTTTAGCCATTCATGGAAATCAACTCATATAAATCTCTATCTAGCGTGTTATGACTCAAGCAACCATGCATCAAGGACATACACCAAGTCAAGCCCAAACAAGGTCAATCACGCAAGTCCTAGCATGCTTCTAAACATATCTTAAGCTAACCAAAACATCATGTTATGCATTTGAAATTTGGATAAGGCTAGGGAGTAAGAAAATCACACCCACCTTTAGTACTCCTCAATCTCGCGCCTTGCTCCTCGCCGTGCATACCTCAGATTATCAATCTATAGGGTTTTTAAATAATGACAACATGTGAATCTAAGGCATCATGGCATAACCAAAACTCTAAGGTTTGTGTTCTTGGCGCAGGTGTTTCAAAATGCACCCAAATGGGAACAAAAAAGGGAACACCGGTGCATGTCGCATTATCGCGGCAACGACATATGCTTAGCACCTCAACACTTGGTCATTAAGTTTAAAACACACATTACTCAAGGAAAAACGGATTACACCTGAGGAAAGTCGTTTAAAAAGCTAAGAAAACAAGATCTCAAGAAGGTTTCGAGATTTACCTTAGCACAAGACCTTTTCCAAGCGTGCCTCAACCCGAATCCACCCTTGTTGATGTTGTTCTTGGCGAATTTGAGAATGAAAATGGTAGAGAATGGTTTGAAGGAGCTCAAACCACCCTTAGAACTCAAAAGAACACTTAAGAAATGAGATGAGAAAGTTTGGTGAGACCTTGAGAGAGAAATTAATGATTTGCGGCGGAAAAATCTAGATCTAGGGTTTCTGCACACTTTTCGTTTATATAGAAATTGACGAATTACCGCGGTCACTGTAGCATCACCATGGTCATTGTGCAACTACCATGGACATTATGCAATGACCACGATGGACAAACTGGTGCACGTTGTTCATTTTCTAGTTTTTCGCATGATTACCGCGGTCGCTCGAACACCAACCGCGGTCACCAGAATGAACTTCCCTGTTTCATTTTTGGGTTTCTCCTACACTTACCGCGGTGACTATAGGACCGACCGCGGTTGCCAGAATGATGTATTTCCCTTCGTTTTCTAGGTTTGTCCAAAATTTACCACGATCACTAATCTAATTACTGCGGTCCCCAGAATGAAATTTTGGTGTTTAGAGTCTTTTCTTCGCCATTTCTTGTGCTTCTCGGATTAGTATCACTCTTACACTTATTTAGACTTATAATACATGGTTTTCGGGTATTTTTGGCCATTTTTATTCTTTTATTAAGTTTGTTATTCCACGTTAACCGTTCACTAACCACGTGGAGGACTCATAGACTTTCAAGGTATTGCACCTAATTAGGTCGTCACAATATGGCAATGACAGTATGTCCTAATCAGGTCGTCACAATATGACAACGGTAATAAATCCTAATTGGGTCATTACAATTGATGGCAACGGCAATAAGTTTTAATCAAGTCGACAGATGCCTAACAATCTGCAACCTGCTTGAGTAGATTTTTAGTCGCCTTGGGGGCTAGTAAGAGCCTCAACGAATGCTTTCACCATTTAACTATTTTCAATTGAAGGTGCACGATTGCATTAAGGATTTAAATTGTATTCACTGTTGCATTCACTCGCATAATGATATTGTTCATGCATTCATGGCCATTTTTTTTATTTGTGGAATGTTTGTTTTAAGTTATAAATTAGACTGCATTACTCACTGAGTCGCCGTGGACAATTAGGCTCACTACTCTAACTTTTCAGGTCCTTTACACATGGATAAGGGCAAGGGGGTAGTCATTGCATAGAGTTGTGCTCTCTTATTTGTTTTGGTAGGTTTTCTTCATGACATTATTGCTTGAGGGATAGAGCGATGTATAGGGGTGATGAAAGCTTTGTACATAATGGATTAAGCACTCCCGTTGCTACTAATGTTTTGCTGTTCATGTTTTTAATTACCTATTTTGATAAATTTTTAATCTTTCTAGTGTTTATGTGTTTAAATTTCTTCTGCATCCCTATGATTACGCTGATAGTATTAGGAGTGGTGTTGAGGATTGAGGCTTAACAGTGTTTTGGCAAGCTCGGCCTACGAGCGGATTTGTCGAGGTGTTGCGCCAGTCGATTACTCTTTTGCCTTAAGAAAGGGGACCCCGACACTTTCATCCAATTGTTATAAGTTGTGCAATTGTATAAAAATGTGATTGTAACGCCCCAGCCCCCAAGACTTTTTAATTTGGACTTTACCACAAGGCGGGTCGGGCCAGTGTTACTTTACAGATATATAACTTGACTTTCTATTTTAATTATTTCATGCCTTATTTGTATTTATGAGTACATAACTCAAATTTAAAATTTTAATAAGGCAATAATACAAGAAATAAAAGAAATTGATAACGCTATTAATTAAATAAAATTGATTACATAATTCGATCTTGAAGAAAAACTATTACAGCAAAAAATTCAAAACTTGGGCAACATGTCCTTTCATAGAAATTAGAAACTTTATAAATCATTAAAAAAATTAACTAATATTCATGGTCTTCATATAATTCAATTTTCTGAAAAATAGAAGGAAGGGATGAGCACATAACCTAGTGGATCTTTTTCAAAACCACTAAATTACTAATTCAGCATTAATAACACATTCAAATTCAAACACTTGTAAATCATTAAGCGTTTCAAACAACATTTTGTTTATAGTTGTAAATTAGACTGAAAGGGTTTCAAAGCCCTTGATGTTCTTTATAAAAATACTTCCCTTGAGTGAAAAGACATTTTCTTGTAAAATTTCATTGGACTTAGGGCCTAACCCATATTCTAAGTATTTTGGGACATCACTCATGTGAACTAATCACATGTAAAGAACACCCACAGTGACCCTCATGTTTATTGTGACAGTTCGTGGTTCTTAATCTCAACATCATTCTTTAAATCTCATAATCATGGATCATAAATAAATCATACTCAAGAAAAATAAATAAAAATAATTTCAATATATAAACATTTAAAACATGAAAACAAACACTTAGTATGCATCATGTTTTTAAAAAAATAATAATAATAAATCTAAGCATGTAAAATGTAATAATGACATGATTTTATGGTGCACATACAAATCTGAAATATATCTTTTTAAAAAAAAATAAATCATGTTAAACACACCAAACGGAAATTAAATATGCATGAACATGGTCTTAAACTGAAGAAGTAGAATAGGGGTTTGAGAAATCACTTCCACCTTTGTTGAACAAATCAGCTGAAAAATATTTGGTAGCACTTTGTTACTTCAACTCTAACTATTACAGAATTTCTACAGTTCTCTGTAACTTCTACCCCAATTGTTGTTTAGAACAACCCCAAAGAGAAAAAGAATACCAAGAGGGGGGCAGAGGGGGAGAGAGAGAGAGAGAGTAAGAACGATGTATTAGTTCTTGCTAGGATGAAAGGATTGTGAGCACAAGGCCCCTATATATAGAGTTTGAGAGAGTGAAAATTAGTAACTTTGGGTGCCAAGTCCAAAGGTAACTTTTCAATTTTATCTTGCATATAAATTAACAAGATCAAGTATTTAGATATTATTTATTTTGGGTTGATCAAGATCAAAATCAATTTTCTCTTAATTTTTTTTTAAATTTTGTTTTCTTTTCGGGCAGTGTGCCACCATATTTTTATTTCGTTTTATTTTTATTTTTTTTCTTTTCTTTTTCATTCAGAGTGCCACATTTTTTTCTAAAAGCAATCCATATATATACATATTATACATAATTATATATATATATATATATATATTTCGGGCGGTGTGCCCATATTTTGTTTTGTTTTGTTTCTTTCTTTTTTTTATTTTTTTGCTCACTATATTTTACTAATATAAACCATATCTATATACATATTTAATTACTAATTTTTGCAATCCATATATTGCTATTTTTTTAACCTATATCTATATAATATAAACTTACTAATACTTCTATATTTTTATTTTAAGATTTCCTTTATTTTTATTATCTGAATTTCTTATTATTTATATTATACCCAAATTTTTTTAAAATTTTTCCAATCTCTAATTTATATTTCTATTTTATTTCAATTATACAATTAAATTGTAAATTCTATATATTTTGTTTTCATTTTTTTGTGATGTATTAATTCAAATCAACTAGCTAATTAGATAATTTACTAAAAAAAACTGATTAACAATATTTCTCATTTTTACTTTTGTAACCCATAAATATATAACTTGCAAATCAGGATTTATTAATTAATCTAACTAATAAATTTTTCATTTCTATTGTCTTTCATATATATATATATATATCAATTAAGCTACACAATAAATTACACCTAAGTTTTCACATAATATATTTTAATATATGAATTACATTTACTAATTATTTGATGTATTAAATAAACTTACTAATTTTCTTTCATTCAATAATATCGTTTAATTTATTAAATAAATGTACTAAATAATCTTACTAATCTTTCTCTAATAAATTTAATAAGCCTTATGTAATAGACTTTGGAATAAGATTTCTTATTTTCATCTTATATTTTTACACTATTATTTTTTATTTTATTTTTTTTAATTAGTCTACAAATTAAAATTATGCCCAGATTTTGTATTAAATATTTTTATTTATTTTCTTATTTTTTTATTTTTTAGAGACCTACTTAAATGTCAATTTTTATAGTTAACTCTACTTATTTGACATGTTTATTTGAATATCAAATTAAGGCTTTATTTGTCTATTTTATTTTATATCTATTGCTATTTTTCTTGCCAACTTTCTTTTTTTTTTGTGACTATGTGAATTAACCAATTTTTTTGAAATTAGTATATAATAAGCTTTTTTAATAAGGTTTCTTTTTTTTTCCTCTTATATATTTCTATACTTCAATATTTCATATTATTTTTCATTTTTGGGTAACTTTTCTATATCAAAATATGTACAATTTTTACACTAAAATTCTTATGTTATTATATCTCCATAACATATTATTTTTCATTTGTCAACCATAATTTGCACCCAAAAATTTCTTAAAATCTTTGAAATTAATTCACTTAACTTATTTCATTTAATTTCAATAAGCTTATTTATTTTTAATTATTTGACAAAATTCTGGGGTATTAGAACCTACCTTCCTTAAAAGAATTTCGTCCTCAAAATTTTATACACATTCACTTGTGCGTCATTTTGTCAGATATTTCTAATAAATAGTTTGGCTTTAACTAAGTTGGTATGCCAAAGGACTTGTCATAGAAGATTTCCTTGAACTCTTCCTGGTTCATCCTTTCAACGTCGATGTTTGTTTCATTAAATGTTCTATCATGACTCTAGATTTAGTTTCTAGGTTTTCGATTTGTTTAGTGGCCTAAAAGTTTTGCTTCTAGGCTCTTTTCCTACATAGGTACAGGATTTGGTCTCAAAACAAATAAATAATAAAACATGTATATCATACAATCATACAATTAAGCTAGCACAACAAGATTCCAAGCTTCCACCTAAGCTTTCAGGTTCAAGTGTCTCATACCACTCTACCCTTTCCACTTAGGCTTTCTGTAACACCCCAATTTTCGATCGGACCTCCGTTCACGCGAAGTCTCACGTGTGGATCGTCGTTCGTTGAACACAGAGATGTTACTTGAAATTTTCGTTCTGTCAAAATCTTTTTTTTCAAAACTAAATTCATAACTAATAGTTCTCAAGTCAATGTCTATATAGATGTTTTATACAAAACAAAAGATCAAGATAATTTTTCAATATAATTCATAAATAATGCAGCGGAAATACTTTAAAAACTATTATTAAAACCAAAATTGTTAAACAAGGAAAGTCATTTAAAGATAAAATAGACCAAAGTTTAAGTCAACGTCAATACATTAAAATATTTCAGTACAATACCTAAACCATGAATTCCAAGTCTCCCATCCCGGACAACCTACCTAATGAGGTGTGCAATTAAAATGTGAGTCTTCAGATATAAGTCACAGTATTCTACGTCCAGATGTACCTGAAATATAAAGTGAAAGTGAGCTCGAAAGCCCAGTGGATTGTTCCTATACATCACATGCACTATACAGACCCAATCCAAAACATTACAAACATTTTCAAACATTAGGCGCTTCAAACATTCATTTGTTTTAGTTGTAATCTAAGACCGGAAAAGGGTTGAGATGTCTCTCGGTATTCCCTGTGATCCAATCCAATCTCAGAGGGTTCCAATAACCATCTAAAATTAATCGACCCTCACATCACACTCTAAGAGAGAGTACTTATCGCGACTTGTACCGTCTCCCAAAAACTTTGAGCTATCACAGTCAGCTCCGAGTGGAAATACCTACAATCCGCCTTGTGGTTCGACAATCTCAAGCCGTGACATATAGGAGATGTCACCTCGATCCGTTTCAGGCTCGTCAATCGTACCGATACATGGATTCTTAATAAACCAACGTCTTATTTTAGTCTTACAAATAATCACCAATATACCAAGCATCACATAATACCCGTGAAAATAATCCAAACTATGCATGTAACCTAACATGATAAGATGTATGAGTCCCTAGTCATGTATGCCCTATTTGAGTAAATCCAAATGCAAAATCATGTCATGAATTGATTACGCATGGATTAAATAATTCATCATACAACACACATCATTTAAATAAGTCAAATAGTTTTGATCAATTTCCTAATAAAATTCTAATAACCTAGAAATATTCACCCAAATGCTTTGAATCTTAAATCCGTATAATACAAATGATCAAGGAAGTCACGCCCACCTGATTTTACCGATCTTCAGGGCTACCTTTATTTCCTTCGAAATCCTCGATACTCAAAATATACAATCTGTAGTTCAACCGTTAATGAGATTCACTAATTTTCTAATTCACATTTAATCTTATTCAAGTTATTCTTAAACTTAAATAATTTTTAAAATAATTATGTAGTCTCAAAATCAATTTCAACAAGTTTTGGATCATTGTTCAATTATAGAATTTTATATATTCTAATTAAAGTAACTTCTAAGTCTCAAATTTCCTCAATTTAGAATTAAAGCTTCAATAATTTATTTACAAGTCTTTTTGTAAAATTTAATTCTAATAACTTAATCTTCGCAATTTAAATAAGTTACTAATATTATAGTTAACTTAATTACGAACAAAATAAGACTTCTAGACGTTCCAAGTTTAGTTTCGAAGTCTAAGGTTTTAGTATTTTTCTTATAAAAGATTTTTAATTCAAGAAGTTTATTTTTCATATTTTCAACTAATTTGAATAATTGAATTTTAAACTTCTAACATTATTTTTCATCTATTATATAAAAATTATTCCTAATTAAATTAGAATTCTAACAATCGAGTCCTTTAATTTGAGTTTTTTTTTATAAACTTCCTTTTTGGATTTTCTAAGCATTTAAAACTAGTTAGAAGATTCTAATAAATAAATAATTTGCTTTCTTTTAAACATTCAATCATTTAACTTAAATTTAGTTCAAGATTGAAACATTTAAATAAATAATTAGATGAATATTAATGTAACACCCCGCCTCCCAAGTCTCATCTTCCACGTCATCCGACGGTTCAACTCTCTTTGATCAAAAATCTTGGAATGCCCAGGAGACGGGCCCAGGCTACATTTTCTTTTTCTTAGACTCAAATGCATTAAGGTTCCTGTGTACATTAGTCTATGTACCAAATGACATCATGGTAAACAAAATTCTTCATTTATTCATTCGAAAATTTCGAGTACAATAATCCATTACAGCAAAAAATAAATTCAAAGCTGAAATACATGATTTAGTTTGGGCCGATGCGCCCTACATTGAAATAAATAAAACTTTCGATAGATAAATCTCTTCGCAAGTTGATTAATTCCTTGTGATGTGAAAAATAGGGAGTGAGCTAAAAAGCTCAGTGAATCATTCCATCTATTTAATCCATTATTTCAACCAGACAATGCAAGCAAATCAAACACTTTTAGAGATTAATTCGATTCAACCAATATATTAATTCAGTCGTAATT
>JAJIYU010013948.1:0-13549 GCA_030144865.1 Tinospora cordifolia
CCTAGCATGATACTAAGTACAGGAATTTAAACATAGATCATATTCCGTATCCTACATCCGCATAATACTAAAGAGTGAGGAAGAGATAATCAACCCCACCTGAATCCGAAACAGTACTGCTGGATGGAAAATCACCTCAACAGTAGTCAACGTCGTCCCTCTGCATCATTAAACATAAATGGTACATCAAAAATTTACTCTAAAGCTCTTTCAAAATTATTTGAGAATTTTCAGTTAAATTCTCAGTTCAAAACTAGGCAATTTTTCAGCCTTCCTCATTTCTCAACAACAGTATGCGAGACCATAGTCTACGCGTCCCACATGAATAACTAAACACTTTTAGTAATGAGCCTAGCTTCAAACTAAGCTCAAATTGGGTTTTATTTGCGTATCAAAGAATTTTCCCCCTTCAAAAAATCCCAAATTTCATTTCTCCGTAACTACACGCACAAATATAGTCCACGCGTTCCAAACTAAGTATTAAACACTTTTAATTCTGACTACTATTTCAAAGGATGAATGGATCGAGCTTTATGGCCTATCAAAGGATTTGCACCTTTGAATTCGCCAAATTCAATCAAAACTCCTAGATCTGTCAAAATTCACAGAATCTAATCTAGAATCACTTATTCTACAACAAGCAAGCTAGATCTGAGCTCTTTGCGTTTCAGATCGTTATTTACATCAAAAATCCCAAATTTGAAACCCTCGAATTCAATTTTGTAATTCAAACCATAGAATTCAGATCTTAATAGTTCAGAGCTTTAAAATCTTACCTTAGATGCTTAGGATTGCTCTAGACTCGATCTGAATCGTTTTGACAGTCTCCGGGCGAAAATCGGACCTCTAATGATCTAAGAACAGAAACCCCAAAATCACAAATTTCCTTCAATTTTTGTTCTTTTGATTTGTTTCTCTGGTTTTTGGTTTAAAAATGGGATGAATAAGCCTCGGATGAACAGTACCCGCACATGGACAGTAACCATGGTTACTGTTCATAGAGGAAAATTTTGCCCAGTTCCCCCTTTTTTTTCCGAAATTAGTTCAATAAACCCCCCATAACTATCAAAATTAGTTTTCGATTTTTCGCCAACTTAAACGAACATGATTTATTTTATTTCTTTACTAAACATTATAATAAACATTTAAATCTTGTTTTTGGTTATTTTTATATTTATTTAATATTTTTAAAAATTTATTTTCCACTGTTTACGCGTTAAAAAATCCAAATATTAAAAATAACCAATGTGATTTATTTTATTTATTTAATAAACATTATAACAAATATTTAAATCATGTTTTCAAACATTTTTGTACTTATTTAATATATTTAAGAATTTATTTTCGACGTGTACGCGTTATAAAAATTTGGTTTATTACATCAATATTGAGAAGCTAGTTCTCTACCGCGTCCAAACTCAGACCCCAGGGAACTCCTTGGGTCTCAGATCCATAAACCTCTTCAGGAGGCAATCATGAGTAGCCTCATCTTCCTATCTCACTGGAGCTACCTTTGCACATTCTACAACCTTCTCATCGATCTTGATATCAAGTACAATTGGTGTAGGCTCAGCTATTTGTCTCTCAGCCTCAATCGCATCTAGTTTCTCTCTCAATAAGGTTGTCTAGGCCTGAGTAGCCTCAGTAGATGCACTGATCATAGCCTTGAGCCTTTGTCTAGGGTCTTGCTCAAGTTGAATCAAAGGTGGTGGTGGTAGCACAAGCTCTAGGATCCTACGTGGTCTCCCAAGTCGAGGAAGCATCGTGGTCTGTATAAAACATTAAGCTTCTATCATTTTCAAGGCTAAGTAGACCATAACTTTAAATGCTTGTAACAAAAGATAATTACATGTTAAGGTGACTATCTCCAAGTGATCTTCTAATCCACAAGGTTTAGATTCTAAATCTTAAAACTCACTAACTCCCAATGACTGTCCAATTCCCCTCATAATATGGTCACTCTCACTTGGCTCCTCTTTATGTCAATCATAAGTTAGAATGTTTTGTCTATAATTCCGTTATGCTACTTTAAGGCATTATTATTGGGACCCCTTCCCTAGGGTGAAGGGCGAACCAACCGGCATAGTGCCCTGACAAACCCACTCGCTAGTCGAGCTCACCAAAACACTATTAAGCCTCCTTCACACCACATACACAACATCATCAGAGTAGTAACAAGAGATACAGAAGTAACTAAAACAAGTAATTGCAGTAGAATGTTAAGTTAAACAAAAGTTAACTATATACAGTCGCCTAAATGTAGCAGTAGTGGAAGTGTTTAAGTCAAAATATTTACAACAGTTTCCTTAACCCTCTATACATATAACTAACGCTCCAAATAATGAACTGCGAAGAGAACCTACCAAAATAACTCGAGAATGCCACTTTACGCTATAACCACCTTTTTCCCTTTATCAATAATAGAAGAACCTAAAATGTTAGAGTAACGAGCCAATTTGTCCACAACAGTTCAATGAGTAATGTAGTCTAATCTATAATTTAAAATAGAAATTCCATAAAACAATGTTACCTATGCATAATCAATAATATTATGCAAGCGATGCAACAATTAATGAATTTTAAATGCACGATGCAATCATGCACCTTCCATTTTGAAAAAGGTTTTAATGACGAATACCCATGCCGAGGCTCTCATTAGCCTCCAAGGCAATAGTAAATCTACTCGAGCGGGCTTACCAGACAGTTAGGCGTATTCTCATATAACATCATAAGGATTCGCCAGCACATACCTTATGTATGGCAGCCTTTTATGCTTAGTAATTGGGCCAATTAAGAACTCCCATAGAATGTACCTCCAGGTATAGCGACAACCGGTCCTCAAGCTCAACCACATATAATACCCTAATCCGTACCATCGTACATCGTGATTCGGTGCACATTTTCATTTAAAAACCTATTTAAAGATTGTAAATGCATTGCAATATGTAATAACATTTTATTTATGAATAGAATAACAAGTTTAAGTGATAAATTAGAAATAATAATCATAAGGATACTCAACTCTCGATGCTTCTCTAGTGACTGCTCGTGTCCCACTGACGTTTGATCTTGTGTAATCAACGTGGTTTCTTAATATCTTCATGAAACTTGGCTCAAATCTAACTTTATGGTCCTTAATCAATCAAAGGATTGACTCGGTCAATTGTAGTCTATTCATGGATTTGGTCAATTTTAGTCAATATAGTCAACTCTAATCAAGCCTAACACTCACTAACCTGTATGAACGACATGATCAATGTGGTTAACAAGGTCAATCAGTGCAATTAAGCCCTTAACCCAAAATTTTAAAAATCTATATTGTCCACATGTGTCCCACTTTTGCTATATAGTAACCAATATTTTTTTCCATAAATTTGGCAGTTTCAAACAGTAAATAGAAAAATTTTAATTATTTCCTATATTACACATTTTTTTCAAGTAAGTATTTCATATTCATAATGTTATATGTAACATTATGTAACATTTCCTATTATTTAACATTATATAACTTTATATAAATTTTTATTCATCAATCCTCAGATTGCATAACTGCAAATTTAATATATATAAATTGACCTCCAAAAATCATAATTTTAGTATCATTGAGTTCAAAATTTCATTTTAGACATTTTAATACTCGCCAACTAAAATTTTAGTGTTAGTAGGCATATCTCCTATGTGTTAACTTCTAATTATTGTATCAATTCTTAGGGCCTACATGAGTACTAACAAATTGTCTACCTATGTTCTACTCGTTGATCTGAACTCAATAATATATATTATATAGTCAAAATACACCCTAGTTTTAGGCCACACAATCGACTAATACTTCTATTGAAAACTACACTAGCAAAACTGTAATTCATACCTTTCACTACAATTCTGAATTGAAAAAAAGTGAAAATAATTTACCCAACACAATGGATCTTTGAGAAAATTGTGGCTTTTTCCTTCCCTCTTTCTTTCTTTTTCCTTCCTCTTTTTCTGCTTATTTTTCTCTCTTTTCTTTTCCTTTTCTCTTTTGGATTTCCATTTTTTTCTTGTTTTCCTAGATGCAACTTGAGAGAATGAAGAATGAAGGAATGAGCAAGCCTTTTTATAGGAATGGATTTTGGTGGGTCCCTGTTAAGCTAACCACCTTTTGCTCTCATCCTCCACCTCAACAATATTATCCACTCATTTATATATATATATATATATATATATATATATATATATGCAAGAATAAATTTGTTTCATTAATTGCCTTCATTAAATCATTTCTTCATTTTTTTATATTTATAATTCATTAATTCATACATGAAAATATATGTATATGTATGTATATATATACATGCAAGAATTAAATTCATTTCATTAGTTGCCTTCATTAAATTATTTTTTTTATTTTTTATTTATAATTTATTATTTTATACATAAAAATACATGTTGAACTCGTCTACTCAATATCCTAAAATACGGGTAGTTACATCTACAGTGGACAAACGTGCCACTGGAGGTGCTCCGAGGGTTGATCATAAGGGTAGGGAACAATGTTACAACATTCCTATGTAGGTCTACAAAAGAAGATCAAAGCAAGGAGTGAAGGTTCAAAATAACATGCATGTTACTAATATTGGGGAGAGGGGTTATTACACAACATTTGTTAAAAGCATTCCAAGTGCAAGAGATCCAAAGAAGATGAAGTTTAAACAAATGCGGAAGGTAGCAAGAAAGAACATCAAGTGAGCATTTGGTGTACTCCAATCTCATCAAACCATTATACATAGCCCAGCTCACATTTAGCATAGATTGAAAATGAGAGAAATAATGTATACATGCATCATTTTATATAATATGATTTTTAAGGATAAAGTGGATGCAATAAGAATTTGGAGTGATGTTGATAATGAAGGTCTCATGATTCTTGTGACTTAAGGTCCCATATGAGATTTTCAACTGTACCTAGAGAGAATGCGGAACATCAACTTCAATTAAATTTAATTGCGCATTTCTGGGCATAATTTGGAACTAATGACAATGAAATATAATAATATTTTTGTATGATTATGTAATGACCTTTAATTTTATACTGTAAATGAAATTGAAAAATGATGTTTTGTAAAAAATTGTACAATGATATGGAATTGGGAATATATTTGATGCATTTATCTTTGAAATTTATATATATATATATATATATATATATAGAGAGAGAGAGAGAGAGAGAGAGAGAGAGAGAGAGAGTGAATTCTATTTGAGAATAAATCATTTGATAATGGAAAACAAATGGATGATGAAAAATATTCATTGAATATGTCCAATATTTGGAATAAGAGTGAATAAAAGGAAAAGCCAAAAAAAAGTAGCCATTTGCATGTAAAAAATAAAAAGGAGAGAAGTTGCACTTGGATGGCAAGGTGTGACGACCCATATTTTTTACATACAAATTAATGGATTCGATGTATACGTTTTCATATATTTTTCTGAATTTTAATGAAAATAAATGAATTTTTTTTAATTTTTAAAATTTTAAATATTTATTGAAGAAAATTAGAATAATGGATAACACAATTTTGATAAGAGAATACATTAATTATAGTGTAATATATATTTTTTAGGAGAAAATAAGATTTTTCAAAGTGATTATTGAATTTTGGCTAGCCTATATGCCCCAGCTTCTTTTTTCTTTGATTTTTTTCTTGAATTTTCCTGCATTTTCCAATGTTTTTCAGCAAGAAAACCATGTCTGTCTATGGTTTTGAGCCACAATTTTGCCCATCTATTCAGCTTCCTAACTAAACCAATAGATAGGGACAACAAGGCATCTTGCATGGCAACTCATGAGCCACGTGCTACTCCTTTTTGCCATGCAAAGACACCTCAAACATGCAACAAAACACAACTCATGAGCAAAACTCTTATTCTATTTTTGAAAGTCATCTTCAACAATGTGTATCTCCCTCATTTTGAATCTGTTTTCTTTAATCTTGGACTCTTTGGAAAGTTCTCACTCTCCTCTACAATGTTGCACAAGCCATTGGTTGAATACCCCATCCATTAGAGGCTGAAACAACCTCGAAAGGGTGTTATTAGACACTATTATGGCTAAAACTACTGGGAGACTGTGTTGAAGCAATTTTCAAGGGGTTGATTCCTAACTCATTCAAGGTCCATTTTTTATGTAAAACCCCATGTTTTATTCCTTATTAAGTGTACTTTAATCCCCTAGTGATGGAAATAAAAAAACAAAAATCTTAAACCTATTTTACAAAGCACTAAAGTTGATTATTTGATCAACTGTTACAACAATTCTAGCAGAAGACAAACCTTGGAAGCATTTTTAAGGCAACGTTTGAAGTAGCTAGGAAAATCCATTTGGGTTGCGATTTGAGGTGTTTTAAACCTTACATCTAAGGTTACAAGGAGGTATAAACCCCAAATCCTAAGCTTTTGTATTCATAGTTTTGTATCCATGTCAAGATGCTTAATTATATGTAAGAATTTGATACCTAGAAAATATTTTTGGATTATTGATATGTGCTAAGTGGTAAGGTGTATTTGAGAGTGATCATGGCTCTATTTGCTTACTAATTTGAATGATGCTTGAATTGTAAATGTTCTATGATCTAAGCTTTACAAAACATATGAGATAGTGCCTCAAATCAATGGCGTAATAGAGATAGTTAAGCACTTGAAACCGATAGAAAACTTAAACATTGTAGAATTTGTTACATAGCAGAGAATGTAAGAGACCAATTGGCTAACCAAAAATGGGTATTTTGAGCTGAATTTGGTGGAGTAGTCACTGGATATGTCAAGAATTTGTGTGCCAAATTTTGTCCAAATCTGAATTGGGTAAGGAAGTCAACTAATGTACCAACTGACTGTCTATCACATAGGAAACGAGATTTTATAGTCCCTGTTACCACACTTAGAAACTATAGGAAATTATCTCCAAAAATCATAATCTAAAATTTTGGTAAATATTTAGGAGGTTTAGATGAAATTTTAAAAGTTTTGCGCAAATCTAACATACAAATTGATCATAAAAAAATGACAAATTCACTGTGCAAAGAGAGCAAAAAGCTTCAATTTGGGCTAAGTGTTGGAATTTGGCGATTTTGGCCTAATTGGCCCAATTTTGACCTATTTGACTCAATTTGACCCAAATTGACCAAAGCTAACTAAAATTTGATAATGTTGACCAATTTTGATCAAGTTTGACTAGTTGACCAAGTTTGACCGAATTTGACCGAATCGAATTTGGGTTGATCAAGACCTATTAGGGATAGTAAAACAAGTGATGAAGCCACATTCTAATGAAATTGAGTTAAACAATGTAGATTCGAGCGTTAACTGTAGGACTGGGTCAGTTGTCAATGAGACATCGATGTGTAAGACCCGAGATGAGTAGTTTGATTTAGGTGTTTTTCGTAACTAGTGTTCCTTGCATAAAACTTGTATGAAATGCATAGTTTAAATTGTTTCATGAGATTGAGATATATCTGATTGATTTGAAACATCTAGATGTACACGGGAAATGAAACCATAGGCTTGAAGTCCGAGCGCAAGGTCAGGGTACACGATGTGATTGGGATTTGACTTGAGGGTTGAGCGTTAGGGTTAGGGCATACGATTAGTGCACCTAACCTCAAACCCGCTCGAGTACGGCACTTGAGGACTGAGTACACGATTAGGGTACTCGAGGAATGCGCTTAGCTTACGACCCGCTCGAGTGGCCAATACGCTTGACTCACTCGAGCAATGACCTTAGGGTTGGATTTGATGATTTGAATCATAGTCCTGATACGGTTTTGAGCAACATGTATTTGAGATGTTTTTTTTATAGTTATCGCACTGTTTATAATTGCTTTTATACTATGCCATACTTTTAAGCACTACACCATTTTACTACTCATGCATACATGCACTGATTTGTGAATGTTGGTTATAGGTAATATTCTGGTCTTACTACTCACTGAGCCACGTTAACTTTTAGGCTCACCACTCTACTAATATTTTAGGTTCTTCAGTGGCTGACAAAGGAAAAGACGTGGTGATTGCCTAGTTTCCTGATGACTCCTTTTCCCTTTTCTAGTCTTTTTGGTTGAGATTGGTCATTCTTGTGTGACATACATGGTCAAATGTGTGTTTTGGACAAGGCAATATGTAATACAATAATCACTCTTCATATGTTTGCTTAATTTCGCTTTTGAGTCTTTCAATTATTCTGATATCATTTGTTCTTATAAGTTGGAGAAATTTAACAGTGGTTGAGCAAACTTGACATGGTGAGTGAGTTCGTCGTGCCACTGTGTTGGTCGAGCCGCTCTTCGACCTAAGGAAGGCGCCTCGACACAAGGTGGCTTGCTCCTTTCTTGCAGCAAATTTACTTATTTGCACCACCTCCACTCTCACCTTGTTCATCTTGTACAACAATTTGCAACAGCAATAGAGTTTTCTTCCTCTCCTCTCAACTTTGCAAACCCATAACTCCCTTAATACTCAACCAAATTTCATGATTTTGGTGTCATCGGAAAGGGGAAAGGGAGGGGAACAATATAATTGAATATTAGGAGTTGAGGTAAAGCCTTGCTAGTCAAGAATCACACTGAACAAAGTTGGTCGAGAAGGTATAGTGTTGTATTCTTTGGTATTGTTGTCGAACTCGTTGGACTTGATATGCCTTAGTAAATGAAATCATGATTGTGGGTTCTGTGTGTTATACGTTTGTGAATGTGGGATGATTCTCCATAGTGTAATATGTTAATAACTAGCCAAAGTATGAGAGTATGTTTGCAACAACCCGTAATTTTTTTACACATGCGAATGTGGCATATGTGTATAAACATGTCAAAAGTAATTTGTAAAATAAAAACACAATTAGTTGAAATTGATTTTATGTATATGAAATGATTTTGTGACAGAATAATATTGGTCAATTGAAATCTAATTTTAGATTGGATATTAGCAACTAGTTTGAGTTCAGCTTTGTGAGTAATCTTTACTTTTGGTATTTTATGTAACATTAGTAGTAAACTATAAATCTTGATTTCAACTAAGTATAATAATATATAACATTGCATGTTTATTTAAATTTCATAAAATGATTTTGATGCATCAAAGCATATCAATTGACATGCTGAAGTAGGTATTTGACATAATATATTTCTATGGGTCTTAATTTGAAAAAAAAAATCACAATATTAACAATTGTGTTTATTTTGGTTGGTACATTCTTGACATAAGATAAAAGATATAGAAATAGACAAGTTATTAGAAGTTAATTAGTGATCGATGTACTTCTCATGTGTGCTTATAAAGAGTACTCACTCTATTATTTAGAAAGAGGGAGATGGTTCTCGTTTTTAAAGAAATTGCATAGTGCTGACACTAAATGCATATTCACACATTATGTAGCGCTTGTGTTTTTTTTATTTAATTTGCACATGATTTCAAAATTTATTCTACATTTCATTTCATTCTTTCATGCATATGATGACTATGTGATGTTATAAGTTAGATTATTCATTTGAACTTGTTGTTTGCTCATTATACTCTCTATTATTTTCTTTAGTTTTTGATAGGAAAGGTGTTGCAACAATTTTTACTAGTTTCCTTGCTTTTGGAATATGTTGTTAAGTTTTAATAATCATCCAAACTATTGTTTTGAGATATTTACCAATTATCATCTTGATGGGTTAAAAGACCAAGTTATAGAGGTTATATGGATATGTTGATTGTGGTTTACCAGGTGATCTTGATTTGGTGAGATATTGTTTTTGTAGGGGATATTATGTCAAAATTTTCTCCCAAAAATGATGATTTAGTTAGGAAGGCTTGCATTGCTTCTAAAATGTTAGTGTTTAACATGTTTGGGAATATATATATCGGTCATGATAGCACCTGAAAAGAGGTCATAACAATGTTACCAGACTATGGTCTTGAATCATAGGTGGAACACCGATTTTTGGACTTGGCCAAATTTGACAGTTGAGAGTATTCAATAGAAGGCCAAAACTATGACTAGAAAATGGGGTTAGAATGTTAAAAAAAGTTTAAAATTTGGACCATGAATAAACACAAGTATGATGGGGAATCTTCCAAAATTTCATAATAGTTGAATGAGTGGATTACTCAGAAACAATTTACCAAGTTGCAATGCTTGTAAGAATTGTCATAAAAGATAATTTTGGTTGAAGTTCAAAAAATTTAAAACCCATGGTAGGAAGGTTACTTGGAGCTTAAATCTGGTGTGAATGTACCTCAAATATCCAAGTGCTTGACACCCAAATATCAAAGCCAACTAAGTTTGGAATGATAGGAAGTCAAATAGATGAACAAACTCTAGTTACAGACTTCATCAACGACAACTGAATATGGAACTTGAACTTAGAAACCATGTCAAGTGATGCTTGAAAATTCTGAAGTACAACTTTGGTGAATCTTTAAGGGGTTCAGTGATAATAAAAAAAAATTGGCTAGAATCTAATATGTGGAGTTTTTCATAGTGAAATTGTGGAAACAATGACACAGATGGTCTGTCCATTTTGAAAAAGGAAAGGGGGCTAACGAATGAATTATACAAGGGATTAATAAGCTCAAAAAAATTTAAGAAAAATTTTCATAATACCATAGTGATTGAGGAAACTTTTTACCAATTTGAGATCAATTGAGTTTAAAGTGAAGTCTCAAAAAAATTTACACGTACCTAGTAACATTAGACCTAATGTACATAGTACCTATATAGTAATCCAAGGTATTTTTATAAAATCTTGGATTTGTTAGACTTAAAATGAGTAATTAAATCACCTAAGTTGTATGTGACATGCTTTGAAACTGAATGACTGAAAAGTTAACTAACTTGTTGACTCAAAATGTTATTGTAGACTATGAATATGAGCCAATTGTATATGAACTCGTGTGAGTCTAAGGTTTCGATGGCTTGAGGACTTTGAGATCAAAAGAGAGGGAATAACGCATAGTTGTTAGTAGTTTCTTTAATTTCTTTGATAGTATATAGATGATGAGGTTGAGGCTTAACAATAATTGAATAAGATGGCAGAGTCAGTTAACAACACATGTTTATTCTTGCATATTGGACTTGCTCAAAGTTGAATTTTTTAATTCTATTTTTTATAGTGAATTCTTAGTGATGAAATCTACCCAGTGATTGAATCTGATCGTTGATATGGCGATTAATATTGTAAGTGTATTTAATGCAAAATCTGATAGAGAATTTTAATAGCACGAACAATTTTGAAGTATGGCAAGTTCAAGTAAATTACATTTTGATATGGTAGAAGTTACACAAGGTTTTATTGGGTCCAAGTGGAAGACTAACAAATATGTTAGATGGCATGTAGCATAATCAAATTATGTTTAACGGAGATTAGGAATAGTGTCAAGCATAAGAAATCTACAACATCGATCTAGTCTAAGTTAAAAAAATAAATATACAACAGAAGTTACTCACAAATAGATTTTATATGAAAAAAAAAGTTATATATTCTTTGAATAAAAGAAGGTACAATTATGAAATGAGTGTCTCCATCAATTTAATGGAATTATTATATATTTGTTAAATATTAGTCAGAAGATAAAAGATGAAGATATAGTTCAACTCCTTATTTGTTCATTTCTTCAATCATATGAGTACTTGGCCATTGCCTTGCTTTAATTACGAAAGGAAGACTTTAAATTTTAATGATGTTTCAACTATATTCATTTTGAATGAGATAACAAAAAAAACTTTGGTTAGTGATCCTAGTCAGAGAGGCTAGTTGCAAAGGGTAAATTTGATGAGAAGCAAAATAGTAGATCATGGTCAAGGGAAAAATATTAAAAATAAAAGACATTGGCAAAGGATAAATGTGCATTTTGTCATCACAAGCAGTATTAGAAAAAGGACTATCCAAAGATTCAAGAGAAGATCAATGCTAGCATGAATGTAGCACACATTGAAAATAATACAGGTTTTGATTATGGCCTGAGTTGTTTATTATTAGTATGTCAATTTAATAAGTGGATCTTATATTCAAGTTACACTTATTGTCGCAACCCACTTCGTAAAAGTGATGTCACGACCAGCACATAATACCATATACGCTACACCTACGTATATAATACTATGCCAGCCTCTTACACTCAATACTACTCAATAACCATACAAAAATTTTGACAAAGTCTTTCCTAAAATTTTGAGTTATCCCAAAGGAATATTTACACCTTATAAACCATATTATCAATCTATAAGTCCATAACAGATAATGTTTCATAGACTATCATCAACCATAACTCATAGTTCATAATTTATAAAGTTACACACTCTTAACTAATATAAACAGATCCAAATGCCTTTAGTGATATTATATATATAGTGATAATTATAATTATACAAAAATATAACCCACAAAATAATTAAACCTATGCACACAATAATAACTGAAGAGTCGACTACTCATCTTGTGTTGGCCTCTTTCCTTTCTTATCCGTTCTTGAAATGTTAAAGATAATAAGTGAGTGACAACATGCCCAATGAATAATCTTTATCTATGACATTTAAATGCATTTAAATAATCATATAGAAAATCAAATTAAGTAAAACATTTAACTTCATCATGCACATTTAAGTCATACATACATGCATTCAACATAGTGATCATGTTATTTTCAATGCATCATTTAATAAAACACATGCACATCCACATCTATCAGAAGTAGAGTCAATCTCGCTTCTTGTCTGGCCTAGACAATAGTAAACTGTACCTCTAATTATCACCCAGTCCATAACCATTTCGAGGATTATCACATAGAAAAAGTCTTATACTTCTCATGGCTAAGTCCATCGAAATGATTTGCATTTTAGATATGTTCTTACAAATCCAAAACACGCTGTCATGTAAATAAAATTTCATGAATTTCAAACCAAATGCAAATATGTCAATACAAATAGTATGCTTACATTCAAATTCATTTTATGTCTACAATGTCATATAAATAACCAAGAAAAAGAAATACTCACGGAATACCAACAACTAATCCCATTGGGCACGTATCTCACTTCCTTGTATGATAATCAATCACTTCTAAATTTACTGTAAAATTCAGTAATGTATAATCCATTATTTCATATAATATATATTTGTTTATTTGCATTAGTTCTCATTTCATAAAAATTATGGTTTTGACATAATGTCACCATTCATATAATGTCAGAAATAATCACATACGTGCATTAGACCTCACGTATGGCTGCGCATTAGCTCAAATATTCTCAATAACCTTTAAAATTAATTTTCTACTCATATACCATATTTTTACAGCATAAAATTCTTAAATGTTCATAAACAATCTCATTGGTCAATCATTCATTTGATATCCAAAATTCACAAATTTAGTATCGATGGGGATGTATTTTCATTCTCTACATTTCTATGAGTTTCAATCAAAATTTTATTTGGGTTTAACATATCTAAAAGCCTATCAAAAGGTATCGATGGATATGTATTTTCCAAAACTTTAAGTATTTATTTTAAAATCTACAAGATAAACGGACAAAAACTAA
>JAJIYU010013949.1:0-13546 GCA_030144865.1 Tinospora cordifolia
CTTTACCTTTAAATGCCTTGATTTTATTAAATGTGAAATTGCACTATTAAATTTATTCTAAGGCATGTGGTATTGAAAAATAGAAAGTCAAGTGTGTGTCGCTTGTAAAGTTACATGACCCAACCCGCCAAGTGGTTAAGTTCACCGTCAAAACAATGGTGGTTATGTCCAAACTCAAAGAACGTGGGGGTTGGGGTGTTACACACTTGGCCAAACTTTGTGCACCATGGAAAATTGGAAATATTCTCACGCCAAACTGTGCACACATGAAAGATGGAAAGATTTCCTATGTGAGCACACCAAAAAGGTCCCCCTATGCCCACTGAAAATCTATATAAAGGACTGTTGTGCTCTCATTCTCTTCATCCCAAAGCAAGAGCTGATAAGATCGTTCTTGTTTTTTCTAACCTCTCTCTTGGAACCTTTTTTCAATTCTTAAGAGTTCTTGAGTGTGAACAACTCAGTTCTTGAGTGTTCTTGAGGGTTTGAACGTGTTGAAGTGTCAAAGTGCTGCCCGATTTTTGAATTTCGATTTGATTGAAGTGGAAGTGATTTCTAAACTTCTACTTTGTTGTTTTAAATTAATTAGATGTTCATGCATCTGTTAGATTCAGTTTTTCATGCATATTTTAATTTCAGTGTAGTATGTATGCCATGTTCAAATTATGCCATGCTTAGA
Source organism: Tinospora cordifolia (assembly GCA_030144865.1). Classification (NCBI taxonomy): domain Eukaryota; kingdom Viridiplantae; phylum Streptophyta; class Magnoliopsida; order Ranunculales; family Menispermaceae; genus Tinospora; species Tinospora cordifolia. The sequence goes on from JAJIYU010013949.1 coordinate 680, forward strand.
TCTCACATGCTTAAGTTTATTTTGAAGAATGATGCATGTCCTCGATGTTGATGTGATTATGATGCTGAATTTAATTTAACTTAGTGAATGATTCATTTATATTTGATTAAAGAAAGATGATTAATGATAAGAACCACGTACTGTTACAGTCATCCACTGGGATTACTGTGGGTTTTCTTTACATACTTAGAATATAGGTTAGGCCCTAAGTCCAATGAAACTTAGCACAAAGGAACACTTTTTTGCTTAAGGGAGGTATTTTGATAAGAACATCAAGGGTTGAAACCCCTTTCAATCTAATTTGCAATTATGAACAAGAGATTATTTAAAACACCTCATGATTGTAAGTGTTTGACTTGGATGTCTTATTGATTTAAAATATTGATTTAGTTATTTTAGAATGATCCACTAGGCTTTGTGCTCACGTTTCCTACTTGAAATCTTTTAGGGAATTGATTAATTGAAGATGCATGATCAAGACTTAGAATATTCCACTTAGAATATTTCTATTTAATTGTAAAGGCATGCTACCCAAATTTTGATGTTCTATTGTTTTATTTGAGTTATGTACTCTTCCTTTTATTTAATAAATAAAGAATGTAAAAGATTTCTTTTATCTCTAATTGCTTTGTCTTATTAGATTAATTATTTAAATCTAAATGAGTTAAGTATTCTGAGTATTCAATGAGACTTGGGATAAAAGAATTAGAAAGTCAAGTGTGAGTCACTTGTAAAGTAATACCAGCCTAGAATTGCCTTGTGGTTAAGTCCAAATAAGAATTTGGGGGTTTGGGGTGTTACACTGACACTATGGTTTTAGGCACATCATGAAGTTGCACTATCTCATTCACATAGAGTTCCCTAGTTTACTAACTTGGTCTATAGATCTCCTGGACAAGAAACGAGCCATTTTGGTGAAACAATCCATAATCACCCGTACAATATCTTCTCTTTTCTAATTCCTGGGTAACTGTAATACCCCAACCCCTGAGACTTTTAATTGGATTGATCCACAAGGTGGGCTGGGCCAGTGTTACATTACAAGTACACAACTTTCCTTTCTTGTCCCTTTATCCCAATTCTTGTTGAACATTATGAGTACACCTCCCAATTTCTTTAATTCAATAAGATAACATAAAGAGATAAAAGAACCTTTTCTTTATTCATTATTTGAATTAAATAAGACAAGTACATAACTTGGATTTAAACTATTAAAAGAAAGAGAATACATAACTCTAACATAGAAACTATTTTAGCAGAAGTCTAGTTTATTCAAAACTTAGGCAACATACCCTTACATAAAAAATAGAAACTTTCTGAAAATAAGCAATCTAAATCCTTAGCAAGCTTCATCATGTAATTTAATTTCCTAAAAATATAAAAGAGAAAGGGTGAGCAAATAGGCCAGTAGATCATTTTAAAAATAACCAAGTTATTAATTCAAACCAACAACACATTCAAATTCAAACGCTTGCATACATTAGGCGTTTCAAATAGTTTCTTATTTTCAATTGTACGTTAGACTAAAAGGGGGTCCAATCCGTTGATGTTCTTATCAAAATACCTCCTATTGAGTGGAAAGACAATTCTTTGTGTCACATTCCATTAGATTTAGGGTCCCTTACCCGTAGTCCAAGTATCTTGTGCTACACCCATATACACAGAATATATGCAACTCATAGACATATAGTATATGTAAAGAACACCCATAGTATCCTTTTGCATCACTATGATATACGTGGTTCTTAATATTAAAGTCTTTTATTTGAATTCTAATAATCATGAATCATAAAAGAATTAACATTTACCATATTATCATCATGAAAACATAAGAACATCACTTTCATGCATCATATCTCAAAATTGACTTAAGCATGGGAAACTAAGCATGACATGGTTTTATGAATGATTAAACACAACATGTGATTCAAACTGAAAATTGAGTAATGTGAATGAACTAAAATTGAAATATGTATGATAAACATATTTTAAAACATGCATGAACATGAAATTAATTCAAATTAGTAAAGAGGGGGTTTTTGAAATCACTTCCACCTTGTTTTGCACTTTCTTGAAAATTTGGCAGAGTTTCTACAGTCAAAGCACTTCAAGAGCATTAAACTACTCAAGAGCAATAACTTCTCACTTAAAGAACACTCAAGAACAAAAGGGAAGTGAGAAGGGATGCCAAGAAGAAGGCTTAGAAAGAATAAGAGGGACTTGTTAGCTCTTGCTCTGGGATGAAGAACAAGTGAGCATATGGGCCCTTTTATATAGAGCTTCAAGAGCACTAGGGGATGGTTTGGGCATGCTCACAAAGAGAATCTTTCCTACACACGCATGGGACGTTTTGGAATGGTTTGGGCAAGTGAATCCTTCCAATTCTTCATGGTGAAATGGTTTGGGCAAGTGGGTACGGTTTGGGCAAGTGAGTATGATATGGTTTCTAATTCCTACTGTGAGCACTTTATTTGAGCCTCATTTGATTTCCTTTTTATGTGTGAACATAAATTGGATTTAGAACACTTGCCAAATACCATTGCGCGTCAAGATAAGATCAGATTTTGGGTACATAGCAACTTTCCTATTTACATCATTTTCTTAGGGTCAAAGCATGGGATCTTTTTTGTGGAATGTCATGGCATGTGTATACTAGGGCCCATGGTTTGATTTGTTTCCAAGGTTGGTGTGCACAAATCAGCAAGTGAATCTGGTCAAGGTGTGAGCAAGAAACCTTCTAATTCCATCTTTTACTTGGGCATCAAGGTTAATATGAGACACTCTTTCCAATTGAGCTCAAGGAAACATTCTAATTTGGGTTCTCTTTGAGTGGTGCACAAGGGTTAAATAGGGTATTTGGCATAGAAATCCAGCTCGATTTGGAACTTCCAATTTGGTTTGCATAAGGGACAGCTAGGGTTTTCAAAGTGAGGATATGATGGTCAATCCTCTTTGTGGCTCCAAGATTAGGGTATCTTGGGCTTAGGGAAACTTTCGCATTTTCCTTTCTTGTTTGTTTGGACGGCTAGGGAAGGTGCACAATATCATTATAGCTTGTTTACATGGGATCATGCTTCCAAGGTTTCTAAACATGCACAAGAATGACTCACATGTGTGTATCAAGTGTGTGTGTGAGGCTAATTTAGGGACTTACTCTTCATGGAACATCTTAGTGTGAATGTAACACGGGTGTACATGATTATGGCTTGTTAGCATCTTCTATTTATGATTTTCTTCCTTTTCCCCATGTGACTTGCACATGCCCTGAGACGTCATGGGCATTTTAGGTTTTTATCTCACACTTTTTGGTTCACATGAAATTAATAAAAATTCACATCTCATGTTTAGCTAAGATTTTAGGCCTTTAGCACAAACTTTTGGGTTCACATGAAATTTATAAAAATTCATATCTCATATTTGGCTAGGATTTTTTTTTTCATTTTCTTTCCTAATTCCCATTCCACTGAACCATATTAGGTAAATGAACCCTTAATTGGACAAATGAAATGAATTTCGAATGCCTAGATCATGTGAGGTTTTCATTCCATTTCCTTTCATTTCATTTCATTTCATTTCGATTCTTTTGCTTAATTTTCACTCCCCTGAGAGGTTTTTGATCAATTAAACTTGCTAATTGATCCTTAAAATGAATGTGGTCTCATTTATCATTTCATTTCATTTTGTACAAACTTTTTAAGGTATTACAGTAAACTCCTAACAAAGTCCATGGTAATGTCATCCTACTTCCATTCAGGGATTGGGAATGTTTGTAACATTCTAGTGGGTTTTGTATGCTCTACCTTCATTTGCTGATAGGTGAGGTACTTAGAGATATACTTAGCCAAATCTTTATTCATTCCTCACGACCAATATGTCTTACGAAGGTTTTGATACATCTTGTTATTGCTTGAATGCATCATGTACTTGGTCTGATGGGCTTCTTCTATGTAACACTCTGCCTCACTCGAATTCAATTCTTTTCCTTTTTGTTTGCTTGTGAGGGATGACATGGACTGCACCACTTGGCCGGGAGGCAGTTTGGTGTCATATTATTTCTATTTTTCACACTTTTCATTCTTATCCTAATTCTTTGGGATTTCTGAGTATCATATAATTAGAAATTCATAAACATTTCTAAATAAAACAACAAGAGATTTAATATCATACAAAACCTTACCAATAACATAATTTCATTAATTGGAAACAAGTGACATGAAACCTTAAATTTACACCGTAATTCAAAAAATATAATATTTAGAAACCATTGGGTAAAATCATTCCATAACATTAATTATTTCCAAAATTCAAAGTACGTAACCTTTGAGTCTATTACAGCGGAATAAATCTTTAAATAACAAAATTGGGTCAACATGTCCTTACAATTAAGTAAAACTTTCTAAATAAAATATTGTAGGAAAATGTTGCCTAAATCGCTATCATGCTGCCTCTGTTTATCAATTTCCTGAAAAGTTAGAAAGGGTAAACACAAAACCTAGTGGATCACTCTAAATATTTAACTTATTATTTCAACAAATAAGACATTCAAGATAAACACTTTGAAACATTACGTGATTCAATCAAATTCTTATTTAAAGTTGTATCATAGACCAAAAGGGTTACCTTGGTATTTCTATCAAAATACTTGTTCAAGAAAAAGGGCATTCCTTTATGCCAAATTCCACTGGATTTAGGACCTTACCCAACTATTTTGGGACTTTATCCATGTGAACTAAAAACAAACTCAAAGTTTACATCTCAAGAATACCCATAGTAATCCCTGTGGAATACTGTGCCAGTACATGGTTATAATGTAATTTAATCTTTCATTAAGTATAACCAAATTGAAATAATAGACTAACACGATTGAATTTAGCATGTGAGAATATTAAAAACATAACAAGCATCATAATAGCACATAACATATATACAAACCTAAACATGTGTGATCTAAGCATGGCATGCATAATCAATGAAGATAAAACATGTATACTTAAGAAATAACATCTTATTGAAATCAAAATAATAAGATAAAACTCAAAAATCATTTCCACATCAAAATTTTCACTCTTACAAAGGCTCAGTAGAATCCCTTTCAGGACTTCCCAACTACCACCACAAAATTTTAGCAGCACTCTATTACTTCAACTCCAGCTGCTACAAAATTTTTGTAGCATTCTATTACTTCTATCCCAATTGTTGTTTAGAACAACTCTAGAAGAGAGAAATAATGCCAAGAGAGAGAGCAAGAAGGACGTATCAGTTCTTGCTGGGATGAAGAGAATGTGAGCACAGAGGCCCTTTATGTAGAGTTTTAGGGATTGAAGATTGGCAGGTTTGGATGTTCGGTGAACGGGAAACTTTCTAATTCTCTTCTTGAGTGCCGCACAGGTGTTTAGGGTTAGGGTTTTGTGTGGTAGCACTTTCTAATTCTCTTCCTTTGCGCATGGATTCGGAACATTAATGTAGGATCGCAGTGCTTGGCTTCATAAGATTGGGGTCCTTAGCTTCACAAAATGCAGAACTACAGTCCTCAATTGTAGGACTGCAGTCTTGCAATTTCATAAGTCACAAGATCGCAGTCCCACATTTGAAGACCACGGTTTTGTGACTTGGCAAAATCGTGACTGTGGTGTGGTTTTGGGTTTCCATTTCTTGGGATTCCATGTCTTGGTTTGGTCTGGGAACGTTTCTATTTTCCTCTAGAAAAATTGTGTTTCCATTTTGTAATACTCTGACCGTGAGACTTTCAATTGGGTCAGTGTCACTTTATAAGTATACAACTTGACATTCTATTTCAATAATCTTATGCCTTAATGATATTCTCAAATTTAGGAATCAAATCAAATAAGGTAGTAATACGAGAGATAAAAGAAATTCATAAACTTTATTAATTTAATAAAGTGGAAAGAGAATACATAACTCAATTTAATTTAAATGAAAACTATTACAGCGGAATACTTCAAAACTTGAGCAATATGTTCTTACATTATAAAATGGAGACTTTCTAAAAACTAGTAGCATTCTAAGTCTTTAGCATGCATCATCATTTGTTTAATTTCCTAAAAAGATGAGAGAGGAAAGGTAAACACATAGCCTAGTAGATCTTTTTCAAACAACCAAATAACTAATTTAGATTTACAACGCATTCAAATTCAAGCACTTATAAATCACTAGGCATTTCAAACAATATTTTGTTTACAGTTGTAAATTCGACTAAAAGGGATTCAAGGCCCTTGATGTTCTATATCAAAATACGTCCCTTGAGTAAAAAAACATTCGTTATGCCAAGTTTTATTGGATTTAGGGCCTAACGCATATTCCAAGTATTTTGGGACATTACCCATGTAAACTAATGACATATAAAGAACAACCACAGTGACCCTTATGTTCACTGTGACAATATGTGGTTCTTAATCTCAACATCTTTCATTAAGTCTCATACTCATGAATCATAAATAAAATAATTTTACATGTTTAACACATAAACATTCAAAGCATGAAAACAAACACATAGTATGCTTCATACTTTAAAATAAACCTAAACATGCATAATCTAAGCATGACATGGTTTCATGATCAACTAACATGACAAACATGCAAATCTTAAACTTGGATCATGTTCTTCAAACCTAAATATGTATAATTAAACCGAAATCAAGCATACATGAACATGGTATTAAACTAAACAAGTAAAGAAAGGTTTGAGAAGTTACTTCCACCTTAGTTTGCAAAATAATTGTAAGCCTCTAAAATCTAGTAGAACTCCGTTACCCTAAGACTTTCAAACACTCAACAACACTGAACACTCAAGAACAATTCAAGATTACTCAAGAACTGAGAGAATTGCTAAGAAGAGGGCTTGAGAAAACTAAGAATGACTAGTATGCTCTTGTTTTGAGACAAGAAAGAATGAGAACATTAGGGGGGTTTATATAGAGTTTCAGAGACTAAGAATTGGCAAGTTTGATGATACTAAACACAAGAAACTTTCCATTGCTCTTCTTGTGCGTACATGGACAACAATGTTCTATTTCTCTTTTTGTTATATATATTGGCTTTCCTTGCAAAATTTCTATATGTGAAATGGCTGCCCTATGCACATCATTATATATATATATATATATGTTTGTGTGTGTATACATCCCTTCATACGCAATACAAGACTCATAATATTTTGAAATTAAATGGAACTTGCTAATTTTCTTGAAATCTATATATATCAAAGTTTCCTATATATGAAGTGAAGTGCGCTGATTGTAAATATGAAGTTTTCTATATATTTACTTTGAAATTTGGGTGTATAAGGGAGGATGGAACGATCGTAAATATCTCAGATTTGAGTGGGTCGACTGTCCAATTTTTTGGGCAGAGAGTTGTGCGTAATTGGGGGTGGCAACTTGGTGGAATTAAGTGGAGCATCAAGGGCAAAAATGAAAGAGAAAAAGACAAGGGTCAAAAGCAATCGATATACATATTTTTATATTTCTATTCATATATACCTTAATATACATACATTTACACACACACACACACATTTATATTTCTATTTTCTTTATTACACCCAATAAATACTTCTATTTCTTTATTACACATAATACTTGTGAAATTAAGATGAATTTCCAATGGTCTAATATATATAATATCAACTTGCTACACACACACACACATATTTCATTTTTCCCTTTTGCTACACATTAAAAATATCACTAGAATTTCCACTTAATTGTAAAGAGTAAATTTATCTTCATTTATTTAATTTCATACGAATTTTCATGGTGTTATTTGATAATTGAATGATATTTCAACTAGAATTTCATAGTTTTCTTGATAATTATTTTATTCGAATAATTTCTTCTAATTTCTATTTAATTTAAATACCTAAAGCTTTTTTCAAAATTTAGGGTGTTACACATTTCTTGTAAAGCTTGCCAATTCTCTTGCAACCGACATGTAATTCAATTGAATAGCCTTATAATACGATTTCTCACTTCCATTTCTCTCTTTTTTTATCATTTAGGTTGCACACAAAAAATTGCACCAAAATTTTCATATAATTGTAAAGAATCAATTTACCTTCATTTATTTTATTTAGTATAATTTTTCAAGGTGTTATAATCTAGTATAGTTTGCTTCCTCTGTCCATTCTGAGGCACACAAATTCAATCTCCAGGCCTTAGGGTATTTTCAACATCCATCTTGAAGTTAGTAAGTCAGTATGTTTACTTTGTTCAACTCGTCATATCAGACTTATGAGCCACTTGTCTGATATTTGTTCATCTTTGATCTGATGCAAAAGATTGGGCTGACAAGTCATGTTATATAGATACGCTTGTTTCTCATTTAGATTTATGCCTAAGTTGAAATCTTCAATTAACTAATACATCTGACCCTTTTCCTCATCCTGTTTGTTGAACTTTCTACTCAAGGCATTAACCACTATGTTTGCCTTTCCCAGATATTAGTGTAGTTCAAAATTATAATCCTTAAGGAATACCATCCATCTCCTCTACTTGAGTTTTAACTCCTTCTGGGTGTAGATGTCCTTTAAAATCTTATGATTTAAATACAGATCTAACCTTTCATCATAAAGGTAATGTCTCCAAATTTCTAGGGCGAATACAATAGTTCGTAACTGCAAGTCATGTGTTGGGTAATTTTGCTTATGAATCTTCAGTTGCTGTGAGGTATAGGCAACAAATTTTCATTATTGCATCAACACTGCACCTAATTTGTTTTGCAAAGCTTTCGTATATAGAACATATCCAATACCATGTTGTCGTAGTGACCAAGATGGGGGCCATAGTCAATCTCTTCTTCAATTCTTGCAATGATTACTCATAATTCTCATCCCAAATAAACTTGACTCCTTTACTAGTAAGCTTGGTCATATGTTCAGCTAACTTTAAAAATTCTTGGATGAATCCTTGATGATATCTAGCGAGGCCTAAAAAGCTTCTAATCTCTATAACCATTTTGGGCTATTTCTAGTCCATGACAGCTTTCACGTTCTTAAAATCTACAAAGATGCCTTTCGCTAATATTACATGGCCAAGGAACCTAATCGTCTTCATCCAAAATTCACACTTGCTGAACTGGGCATACAATTGGTTTCTTTTAAGGGTCTATAAGATAAACCTTAAGTGTTCTAAGTGTTTAGCTCCTAACTTAGAATGTTTTAGGATGTCATCCACAAATATCACCACAAATTGATCGAGGTATTGCCTAAACACTTGGTTCATTAGATCCATGAATGCTATTGGTGCATTGGTCAATCTATATGGCATTACCTTGAACTCGAAGTGTCCATACCAAGTTTTGAAAGCCATCGTATGTATATCCGACGATCCTTAACTGATGGTATCCTGACCTAAGATCAATATTAGAGAAATGAGTGGCTCTTCTCAATTGATCAAATAGGTCATCTAGCCTTGGTAGGGGATACTTGTTCTTTATAGTTGTTTGGTTTAGCTTGCGATGTCAACACAGTTTCATGGATCCATTTTTCCTTTTCACGAACATCATCGGAGCTCCCCATGGCGATTTACTTGGTTTCGTGAACCCTTTCTCTTGGAGCTCGTCTAGCTTAGTTTTTAACTCGATCAGCTCTAGTGGTGCCATTCTGCAAGGAGTTGGGGCTATGGGGTTGGTTCCAAGGTGAAGTTCAATCTTAGTCTTTACTTCTTTAGTTGGTGGTAGTCTTGGTAAATCATATGGGAATACATCTTCATAATCTCGGACTACTTCTAAGCTCTAGATTTTGCTTTGTACTTTCGAGTCCTCCTCTAAGAACTTCATGAATTTGTTTTTCAACCTTAAGTAGTTCAACATTACTATCATCAGACTTCTTGTTAGTGTCTGCATATTACCATTGATTCTATAGGTGCTCTTAAGGGTAATGTTATGGTTACTCTCATCTTGTGCCCAGTACTGGTTTAACCAATTTATTCCCAATATTACATTGTATCCATAAAATAGAAGTATACAGAGGTCGACTGATATTTGTTTTTCCCCAAACCTAAGGTTACAACTACAGATTCTTTTTTAAGTAATTTTAATTCCTATGGGTGTGGATACATTTGAAGTTATTGGCAAGGTTTTCATTATTAATCGCAATCTATCCACTAGTTTTTTGGCAACAGATGATTTTTTAGCACACAAATCAAACAAAAGTTTCACAGCAACATTAAATAACAGGAATGTACCTTCCATAGTAGGGACTTGATCCTCTTGAATATCAACAACAGCGAACACTCTGGCCTAGTTCTGTCCACGACTTTGGTTTTATTATTAGTTAGCATTTTGTTGTTATTGTCTGCCCTGAGGATGGCCATTCTTTCCTCCTCCTTGATTGTTTTATGGTTGTTGCTGTTGCGGAGTTTGGGCTTTGGTAGGATAGAATTTCACTATATGTCCTCGCTGGTTACAATGGAAGCACAGTCATTGATGTCTGGCCTACTCCAACTATTCTTTTGTAGCACGTTTGGATCGATTTTGAGTCTGAGGTGCTTTGTTGACACCATTCTAATTGGTATTCCGCCTCTTTTGGTTTCCTTAGTAATCTTTGCCATCACCTGGTTTCTTGTTTCTGGTCTTCAACTCGAAATTGAGTTCTCCTTCTACCATGAGTGCTTTCTCGATCACTTCTCTATAGGTCTTCTGGCCCATTAGTATTATTACTTTTTGGATCTCAATTTTTAAACCCTCTACAAATCGTTTTGCCTTCATGTTTTCTTCCCTAATTAGTTCAAGCGAAAATTTGGCCAATTTGGTGAACTTGGTCTCATACTCGGCCACAGTCATGTTTCCCTTGGTCAATCTAATGAATTTTGATTGCATTCCCCTTAGAGTCGCCTCGGGGAAGAATTTTTCATAAAATAGTTCCTTAAACTCTTCCTAGTTCATTTGTCTGATATTGGTGCTTAGATCTACCTTTATCATCCTCCACCAATTTCTAGCTAGTCCTTACATTGATGGGTAACCAATTTAACTCTACGGGGATATGTTTCTTCTAACACATCCAAATGCTCATCAAGCTTTGGGTACAAGTGGTCCACCATCATGCAGTCAAACGTGACATCAAATTGAGATGGGTGGAGTTTCTACAACTCCATCAACATGTCCCTTTGTTCTTAATCCTTAATGTCATCTTGTGCCCTTTGGCGAATTGAAACTTAGGTACAAGCATCGACTGGTGTACCAGAATTTGCTCTTGTATTTGTGGTTGTGGCGCCACTTGTGGCAGCATCTGAGGTAGTGCCTTCATAATCTGCTCCTTAACTCTCATCGTGATTTCTATTAACAACTCAGGAGTTAGCATATTCTCAATCTGAGCCTCAGCAACACCAGTCTATGCCTTCTGTCCTTCTGGTTTAGTCTCATTAGATGTGGCAACTATGGTGGCATATTTCTTAGATCTAGCCATTATCTATAGTTCAAAGTCATCTTCGTATTCATTTCCTCAACTTTTTCTTTCATTCGTGCTATCATGACACTAAATTTATGTCTCTAGGTTTTCGATTTGTTTAGTGCCCTACCAATTCATGTTTCTAAGTTCTTTTTGAGGGTTTTGAAGCCCTCTAATGTTGTTGGGTACATGATTTTGGTCTCCAAATTAAAATACATGTGACATATACTTTCATGAATTTAAACAACTAGAGCATGCATTCAATCAATCATTCAATTATCCAAGTTCACACTAGCATAACAAAATCCCAAGTTTCCACCCATGCCTTTGAGTTCGAGCATGCCATAACACCCTTGCCCATCGACACAAGCTTCCACTCAAAGATTTCACTATATCCACACAATTTTGCGAATGCCTCGACAGTTGAGGTCTCCCAAACCCTGCTATACTTAATTATCCCATACCAGCTAAGCATAGTAGCTCTTCTAAAGTCACCAATCATTCACCAAACATGGTTCAGGGCTCTTCTAATCTTGTTCTTAAGGTGTTTAAAAACATTTTTGGGTCAACATGAATTTAAAATAAATTCATATATCTCATTTGGCCAAGATTTTGGGCCCTTAGCACACACTTTTGGGTTCATATAAATCTAATAAAAATTCATAACTTTCAATTGCATAAGTTTTTTCTCATTTTCTTTCATAATTTAGATTCATTTAAGGGAAACCAAGTAAATAAACTCTTAATTAAACAAATAAAATGAATTTTGGATGCCTAAACCATTTGAGGTGTTCACTTTATTTCATTTCATTTCATTTCGTTCCTTTTACTTAAATTTCACTCCCCTAAGGGGTTTTTGAGAAAATTTAAACTTGCCAATTGATTGTAGAAATGAATTAGACTTCATTTATCATTTCATTTAATACAAAATTTTAGGGTATTACAACCCACCCTCCTTAAAAAGAATTTCGTCTTCGAAATTCGTATATGCTCATTGGATAGGTTCTTCCTTAAGGGTTTCTAGTAAATGGTTTGGTTCTAACTAATTTGGTAAGCCTAAGGGATTTATGTTTGTGTAACTATCTTTGTGAGAGCCTCTACTGAAACTACATGGTTATGGAACTATGTTTTTGCAGAACTTCCACTATAATCCTTAAGTGTTTCATAGGTTTCATCTCCTATTGCATAGGGTTCTCCCAGCTTATTGACTTGGTCTGTGGATCGAATTGGCATGAAATGAACCACTTAGAGATGATTCACAATCACCCAAATAGTGTCTTCTCCTTTTTGGTTCCTGGGCAAATCACTTACGAAGTCCATGACAATGTTATCCCACTTCCATTCAGGGATAGGGAGTGGTTGTAATATTCCAGAGGATTTATGATGTTTTGCTTTTACTTGCTGACAAGTTAAGCACTTGGCAACATGCTTACCCACATCTCTCTTCATTCCTTGCCACCAGT
>JAJIYU010013950.1:0-13539 GCA_030144865.1 Tinospora cordifolia
TAGGTACCCTTATTCTCAGTTCTTTCCTAAGCTGGATCCCACTGTAGGGCAAAACCCTAATTTTGGCCAATTGGGCTAATTTTTGGATGTGTGGTCCAACTTGTTAGTTCACGTCTCCTCACTTCGTTTCAGGTCATTTTAGGTTCATATGAGTCAAAAAATGAGGGTTTGGAGTTCTCTGAATTTGGCCTTAAAATGAGGCTAGATTCGTTCTGTACTCGAATTTCCCTGAAAGGGTGACAATTCTTATTTCATTGAGTACAGAGCTTTCAGGGTATTATAACCTTTTTATTGTAACACCCACTGGGAATCCTACCGGGACTGGTACCCACGTCGTAGGGCCCACGTTATGGCGTGTCACTCACAAGGTACTGTCGCCTCCTCTTGGGGTTTTCCTCTGCCTCCATGGAGATTCGAACCAAGGACCTGGGGCATAAGTACCTTGTTTATTCCTCATCCACCACCATTGAGCTAATTGGGCCAATGGTAGTGGATGAGGAATGAACAAGGTACTTATGCCCCAGGTCCTTGGTTCGAATCTCCACGGAGGCGGAGGAAAACCCCAAGGGGAGGGGACAATACCTTGTGAGTGACACGCCATAACGTGGGCCCTACGACGTGGGTACGAGTCCCGGTAGGATTCCCGGTGGGTGTTACAGACCAAAATCCTCATTTAGTGACCCTTAGGACCTCAGAATGACCTAAAGTTTCATGAGATGATATGAACTAACCAACTAGACAACATATCAAAAAATCAGCCCAATTGGCTGAGAATTGGGTTTTCATTTGCCTAATACCCTTTAGTGGAGTCTAAATTAGGAAAGTAAATGAAATGAAGATCACCCTAGTCAAAAAATGGTTGGAAAATATATATTAGTCTATTATGAACATAAAAATATAGATTAAAATTCTAAATTCTTATTATATAAGGAGATATGAATTTTTATTAAATTCATATGGACCCATGAATGCATGACCACTCACAAATAATCAAGTGCACCCATAGCCCATACACCCCAAAACTGGCCAAATGTGTGAGTATGAGTGCGCACCTAAGGAGCACTAATTTGGACCCCATGAAGGACATTTGGCAAATGAAAATCTTAACCTCGACTAGTTGTTCTAGTTTTTGGATATGTTGTCCCGTTAGTTGGTTCATGTCACATTACTTCATTTCAAGTTACTTTGGGTCCCTAAGGAGCACTAAATGAGAGTTTTGAAACTTGCCAGATTTAAGCCCTGAAATGAGTCCAGTTTTATTTTGCACCTAAATTTCACTAAATAAATGATAAATTTCATTTAATTGAGTACAAAGAATTTAGGGTTGTAATATCCCAGAATTTTGTCAAATAATTTAAAATAAATAAAATAAGTTAAGTGGATTCATTCCAAAGATCTTAAGAATACTTTTGGTGCAAATTGTGGGTTGGCACATGAAAAATAAAATATATTGGAGATATAATAAAGAATCAGGCAAATAAGACCTTAATTTGAAAATTTAATGAAAATTACAATTTAGTAGAATTAATTATAAAATTTAAGAAGTTGCTTAAGAAATAAATAGAAATAATACACATATAGGTTAATATGGGTATGAATAAGGTGTGTGTTAACATAATAAATGTTAATACTACATATTATGAGAATATGTACATAGAAAAATTTATATAATTAAATAAAAATGTAGTGTACATGTATTTATTAAAAAAATAAATAAAGCATTATGTAAATATTAGTGTATGATTACATAAATTATTATCTGAAAATGAAATATAAAATAAATAAAAATATATGGAAATGAAAAATGTAGATTATTTAATTATTAGCATTAAAAATATTAAAGAAATATAAAAATATCAAATAAATGCAATATTAAATAATTAGAAAGGAAAAAATATTAGCAAATCAAAATAGAAGGGAATATACAAGAAAATAAAGTTTTTATCAATTAGGAAGTGCTAATTGGCAAAATTTCAGATAATAACAACTTAGAATAGTGATTTTGGTATTAGAAACACGATCCAACGGCCAAAGACGTATAATCCATCCGATCCAGGATCCAACGGCCACGATCAAGACCTTATCGAACGACCGGGTGCACCGGATCACCAAAATCCGACGGCCCACGATCAATCCGCTCGATCCAACAATTTAGATTTCATCCGCCTAATCTCGATCGCAAAATGAGTACTGTGATCGAGGAAAATCTGACGTTCAACGATCAACCCGCCTGATCTCAATCGCGAACCAAGTACTGCGATCGAGGAAATTCGACGGCTCACGATCAACCCGCCTGATCTCAATCGCGAACCGAGTACTGCGATCGAGGAAATCTGACGTTCCTAATTAAACCCGCCTAATCTCAATCGCGAATCCAGTGCTACGATCGAGGAAATCTAACGGCCGATGTTCTATCTGCCCAGTCTTGATCGCGAACGGAATGTCGAGGACGATCCGACGGTTTACATCTGATGCTCCGATTAAAAAAATCGAGATAATACAGAAAAATCCGAGAAAATCATTTAAAAATCCAAAAATTCACCTTCTATTCTCCTATGCTTGGGGGGCACAAAATTCTAAAAAATGAGCAAGTTTCCTACAAGATAACACCACAAACTTGCCATTCTCTACCCTTTTGAACTCTATATAAACACCCCCCACGCTCACAATTCATCTCATCCCAATTCAAGAGCATACTAGTCCCTTTTAACTCTCTCTAGCCTTCTTCTTGGCAATCCCCTTAGTTCTTGAGTTGTCTTGAACTATTCTTGAGTGTTCTTGAGTGTTTTTGAGTGTTCTTGAGAGTTCTTGAGTGTTTGGAAGCCTTGAAGTAACAAAATTCTGCCGAATTTCAGAGATGCACAGAAGAGATGCATTTAAGGTGGAAGTGACTTCTAACTTCTACTTCTTTATTTTAATTTGAATAAATCTTGCATGTGTGATGATGTTTTGAAGATGATTGATTGAATATATGTTTTAATATACATGCCTTATTTATTTGATGTGCTACGAATATACATGTCATGCATGTTTAGAAATTAAGAATATTGATGCATGTTATACATGAATTGTGCCATGAATAAATATTTAATGATGCATGTTTTGTGTATGTTGAATCGATGGTTTAATCCAATATTGTGTGTTTTATCACTAAGGAAAGATTAAATACTGATTCAATCCATGTACCGGCGCGATGATGGACTTGCATAGTGTCATCGTGTGTGTTCCACCCCCCGACCCGGCTTGCCGGTTTACCATTGATGATTTTGAATTGGGTTTCCAAGAGTGATCCCACTTCATAGATATTGGGGTTTGAGTTTTCGTTTGTAACTCTCACTCCCCACGATGTGGAACACAGAGATTAAACTCTTTCGGTCCGAATGTCAACCATAAACAAGAAATTATTTGAATCGCCTAATGTTTAAAAGTTTTTGATATGCTTGGTTTGTTTGAATTGAAATAATGATTTAGATGTTTAGAAAGATCCACTGGGCTATGTGCTCACCCCTTCCTTCTATTTTTCAGGCAATTGATTTACATGAAGACCATGAAAATTAGTTAGGTTTTTTTATTTAAAAAGTTTTTAATTTCTATGTAAGGGCATGTTGTCCAAGTTTTAAGACTTTTGCTGTAATTATTATTTGTTAAATCAAATTATGTACTCAATTTTATTTAATTAATTGAGTTTATGAATTTCAGTTATTTCTTTTACTATTGCCTTACTAAAATTTTGAATTAAAGCTATGTACTATTAAATACAATCAAGGCATGAAATAATTGAAATAGAAAGAAAGTCAAGTGTGCGTCACTTGTAAAGTAACACCGGCCCGGCCCGTCGTTTGGTTTAACCCACTGTCAAGAGAATGGTGGTCGTGTCCAATGCTTAAAGATACGGGGGTTTGGGTGTTACAAGGGTATTACACATTGCCACAAATTCAGGCATAGGTGGCACCAGAGTCACAGATACATGCCCCACCCAGGAGCAAATACTGGCATAGCAGCCAGCGCCCATGCTTGATGTTCTAGTCCATCAGAGGGCGCAAGAAGAAATTGAGGACAAAGAACAAAAGGGCGATGTTGATTGAGTTATAGAAACTCTGCCCGTTCTAATTTGATTGTACATGTAACAATGTGGCTATAGATCATTGGTACCATGGGTTAGATGAACACTAGGATGTGATAGGGCTACAAGACCCCGTAGAGTTACGTTGGCCACACATCAGTTTAAGGGACCATCTAGGAGTTGGTGGCAGATGCTGAAGGTAGATCCGAACATCGACGTTCGACACATAACTAAGAAGAATTTAGAGAGATATTTTATGAAAGATTCTTTCTAGAAACTACACAAGTATAGATAGAATTTGAATTCATCAGATTGATTCATAGAGACATGACAATATCTGAGTACGAGGTCAAGTTCACCAAATTGGCCAAGTTCGCACCTAAATTGATTAGGGATGACAAAATGAAGGCTTGGAGGTTTGTAGAAGGCTTGAAGATTGAAATTTGCAAGACTTATAGAATGAAGGTTTATGAACCCAATGGGTCTGAAGACTTATAGAGAAGTAGCGAAGAAAACACTATTAATAGAATAAGAGGTTAACTTCAAGCAGAAGTTCAGAAACAAGGGCAAGAGACCAAGCAATGGCAAACAGTTCCAAAGGAACAAAAAGAAACAGAATCAGAATTAGCTTCAGAGGCAGCAGACTCAGGGTAGAGTTGATAAGCAGCAGGCTTGGAGACAAGAAGCTTGTTACAGCTATGGGTAGAAGGGATATCTTGCCAAAGACTATCAAAATCAGGGACCACAGAGACAAATCTAAGGGTAGAATAATGGTTAGTGTAGGAACCAAGGTGGACGTAGACAACAACTGTCGCAACAGAGGCAACCCCAACAACAGTAGTAGCAAGATAGATAGAATCAACCAGAGTGTTTGCCATTGAGGATGGACAGGCAAAACTGGCATAGGCTGTCAAAGATACATTCCTACTGTTTAATGTTGCTATTAAGATCTTGTTCGATTCAGGTGCCATTGAGTCATTTGTGTTAGAAGAACTAGTTAAGAGATTATGACTAGTGACATCCACACCACTAGAACCACTATATATATCCACTCCCATAGGAACTACTGTGATTGCTTGAAAAACTTGTACATGTGAGTTGAGATTTGGATATAAACTGATAACTGTCGACCTTAGAGTATTACCTTTCCACGGTTGTCATGTGCTACTGGGCATGGACTGATTAACCCAAAAGTAGGCTCAAATTGATTGCAAGAGACATAGAATATCATTGACCCTACCAGTTGGTGAACTAGTGAAGGTTAAGGGGGATATGCCAAGATTACCTCGAAGCCCGATGATCGCTATGCTGCATGGCATAACGCAGAGTAAGGACTTTACACAAGTTCTTGATGATGATATTAAGGAGCTGAAACATATTTGGGAGATACCTATAGCACGAGAGTATCTAGACGTGTTTCTAGATGATTTACCTAGACTACCACCACATAGATAGTTCAAGTTTAAGATTGAATTGCATTCGGACGTAAACCCTATAGCCATTCCTCCCTATAGAATGGTGCTAATGGAGTTGATGGAACTCAAGACACAATTAGATGAACTTCGTGAGAAAGGATTCATTGGACCTAGTGAATCCCCATGAGGAGCCCTTATGCTATTTGTGAAGAAGAAGGACAGCTCAATGAAGTTATGTGTTTAACTACAGGAATGTAACACACCGACACACCGGATACACCGGGACACACCAGGTGACTCAAGGTATTGTCTCCTCCCCTTAGGGTTTTTTTTTGCTTCTGTGGAGATTCGAACCAAGGACATGGGGCATAAGTACCTTGATTTCATGAAACCCATTACCATTGAGTTGATGCTTGTAACACCCCAACCCCCGAGACTTTCAATTTGGACTTTACCACAAGGCAGGTCGGGCCAATGTTACTTTACAAGTACATAACTTGACTTTCTATTTCAATTATTTTATGCCTTACGTGTATTTAAGAGTACAAAACTCAAATTTAGGAATTTAATAAGGCAATAATACAAGAAATAAAAGAAATTCATAATTCTATTAATTGAATAAAATTGATTACATAAGTCAATCTTGAGGAAAAACTATTACAACGAAAAATTCAAAACTTGGGCAACATGCCCTTACATAGAAATTAGAGACTTTCTAAATAACAAGAAAAAAGAATTTAACTAATATTCATGGTCTTCATGTAATTCAATTTCCTAAAAAATAGAAGGAAGGGGTGAGCACATAGCCCAGTGGATCTTTTATAAAACCACTAAATTACTAATTCAACATTAATAACACATTCAAATTCAAACACTTGTAAATCATTAGGTGTTTCAAACAACATTTTTGTTTATAGTTGTAAAATAGACTGAAAGGGTTTCAAAGCCCTTGATATTCTTTATCAAAATACCTCCCTTGAGTGAAAAGACATTTTTTTTATCAAATTTCATTGGACTAGGGCCTAATCCATATTTCAAGTATTTTGGGACATCACCTATGTGAGCTAATCATATGTAAAGAACATCCACAGTGACCTTCATGTTCACTGTGACAGTACATTATTCTTAATCTCAACATCTTTCATTAAATCTCATAATCAAGAATCGTAAATAAATCATGCTCAAGAAAAATAAATAAAAATAATTTCAACATATAAACATTCAAAACATGAAAGCAAACACTTAATATGCATCATGTTTTAATATAAATCTAAACATGTATAATCTAATCATGACATGATTTCATAGCATACATGCAAATGTGAAATATATTTTTTTAAAAAAAATAAAACATGTTATTCAAACATAATAAGTCCACCAAATCGAAATTAAATATGCATGAATATGGTATTAAATTGAAGAAGTAGAATAGGGGTTTCAGAAATCACTTCCACCTTTTTTGAACAAATTAGTTGAAAAATATCCAGTAGAACTTCGTTAGTTCAACTCTAAGTGCTACAAAATTTCTGTAATACTCTGTTACTTTTACCCCAATTGTTGTTTAGAACAGCCCCAAAGAGAAAACGAATGCCAAGGGGGAGGCAGAAGGGGGGAGATAGAGCAAGAAGGATGTATCAGCTCTTGCTAGGATGAAAGGATTGTGAGCACATGGCCCATATATATAGAGTTTAGAAGAATGAAAATTGGAAACTTTGGGTGGCAACTCCAAAGGAAACTTTTCAATTTTCTCTTGCTTATAAATTAGTACGATCAAGTATTTAGAGTTTATTTTATTTTATTATTATTTCTTTTCTTTTCTTTTCGTTCGGTGTGCCACTTATTTTTTATTTTTTCTGAAAGCAATCCATATATATATATATATTTAAGGTGGTGTACCCATATTTTGTTTTGTTTTTTTTTTTGCTCACTATATTTTACTAATATAAATCATATCTACACACATTTAATTGCTAATTTTTTTCAACCTATATCTATATAACATAAACTTTCTAATACTTCTATATTTTTATTTTGAGATTTCCTTTATTTTTAGTATCTGAATTTCTTATTATTTATATTATTCGAATTTTTTGAAATTTTCTCAATATCTAATTTATATTTCTATTATATTTCAATTGTACAAATAAATTGTAAATTTCATATATTTTGTTTCCATTTTTTTGTGTGATGCATTAAATCTAAATCAACTAGCTAATTAGATAATTTACTAAAATAAATGATTAATAATATTTCTCACTTTTACTTTTGTAACCGATATATATATATACATATAACTTGCTAATCAGGGTTTATTAATTAATTTGACTAATAGAATTTTTATTTCTATTTTTTTTAATAATAAATATATATATATATATATATATATATATATATATATATATATATTCAATTAACCTACACAATAAATTACGCCTAAGTTTTCACATAATATATTTTAATATATGAATTACACTTACTGATTATTTGATGTATTAAATAAACATACTAATTTTCTTGCATTCAATAATATCGTTTAATTTATTAAATAAATTTAGTGATTATTTAATGTACTAAATAATCTTACTAATCTTTCTTTAATAAATTTAACAAACCTTATATAATAAACTTTGGAATAAGATTTTTATTTTCATCTTAAATTTTTATACTATTATTTTATTTTTTTCAATTAAGTTACAAAGTAAAATTATGCTCAGATTTTGTATTAAATATTTTTTTTAAGAAATGAAAGTAATTCCTTAATTTTATTTTATTTTATTTATTTATTTTTAGAGACCTATTTAAATGTCATTTTTTTATAATTAAGTCTACTTATTTGAAATTTTTATTTAAATATCAAATTAAGACTTTATTTGTTTATTTTATTTTATACCTATTGCTATTTTTCTTGCCAACTTTCTATTTGTTGGTGACTATGTGAATTAACCAATTTTCTTGAAACTGGTATATAATAAGCTTTTTAATAAGGTTTCTTATTTTTATTTCTTTTATATATTTCTATACCTCAATATTTCATATATTTCATATTATTTTTTATTTTTGGGTAACTTTTTTGTAATACCCCAACCCCCGTATCTATAAGCAGTGTACATGAGCACTGTTCTCTTGATAGTGGACTTAACAAAATGGCGGGTTAGGCTAGTGTTACTTTACAAGTGACACTCTTCAATATCTCGTGCCTTTGTATAAAATTCAAGAATACAAAACTTTCAATAAAATCAAGATAAATTAAAAGAGATAAAGAAATTCAAACTATTTTATTTATAATAGAAAGAATAATTGAAAGTACTAAACTTCTCAAAAAGAACTAATTGTTACAGCGGAAGACTTCAAAATAAATTTCAGTATAAAAGCATAAAAAATTTGGGCAAAATGCCCTTAAAAATTTAAAAAAATATAATAATAAGGTAGAAACTATCTAAGAACTATCCATATTCAACTGCTCCATGGGTTTCATGTTCTTGAAAAGTAAGAAAGAAAGGAGTGAGCACATAGCCTAGTGGATCCTTTTCGAACAACCATCTTTTATATTCAAACTCATAACACAATCATAATTCAAACACTTGCAATCATTAGGCGCTTCAAACAACAATTTGTTCAAGTCGAGTCTAAGACCAAAAGGGCCTTTAATCCTTTGATGCTCTTAACTAAGTAAACAGGGCTACTCGGCATCAACCCGTTAGTGGCAGGTGTCGACATCAACCCGTTACATATGGTGACCTACCAGTGGTACACAACCCTCAAGTACTTACGTCTAAAAACCATATGACCTAACTCATATGAAAAGAACATCCATAGTGTCTCCTTAACCACTATGATGGTACGTGGTTATTATCACCATTGTCTTTGATTAATTCTTATATCATGATCTCATAAAATAAACTTCAGAATATGAAATCAAACTAAAATTCAGAATATACTCAGTTAATTCATGAAACACTCATAAAACATGCATCATACTTTAATTTAAAAGCCTAAGTATGATACTAACATGACATGAATGATATCATTGCTCAAACATGAATCAAAACTAAAAAACTGAAATAAACATTTAAAATTCTAGAACTAAAATTGAAAATCTTTGAATTTTGTGAAAAACACACAAACAATGAGCATGCCATGAATTTAAATAAGAACAGAAAGGTGTTCTAAAAATCACTTCCACCTTGTGACGCTTTCTTCCGAAATTTCGGCAACAATTCCCCCCACGTAATAGTGCCAACGAAGATCGCCCAACTTAAATCCCCAATTTGAGAGAAGAGCTTCTCACACACAAGTAAGATGAATGAAAGATGAGAGGAGGTGCCAAGAAGAAGGCGCTTAGAGAAAATAAGAGGAAATTTCAACTCTTATTTTTGGAATGAGGGAATTGAGAGCCTAGGGGGGTTTATATAGGTTTTCAAAGGGGAAAAATAGAAAGTTTTGAGTTTTTCTTGGAGTAAAACACCTAAACTCCCTACAATTTCGTACTTTCTAATTTTTAATGGATAACAAGTATTTTCAGATTTTTTTAGAATTTAAAAATCAATTATCTGTATTTATCTCAGATTTTTGAGGTTTTTAGCTGATTTTTCGATAATTTTTGCAATTTTTGTATTTTGTAATTCGGCTTTATTTCGGGTCCTAGGATCTTCCTCGAGACATGCATACAATTTGATCAGAGGGCTGCGATTGACGTGCGTTGGAGCGTACCGTGTGTGTTCGCAATCTCCGATCTGCAGCTTGGATCGTGGCCGTCCGATCTTCATCGATCGTTTTCGTTCGTTGGATCCTCGTTATTCAGTGTGCTCGTGCGTTGGTGCAGATCATCCTGCAACTGTCAGATTGTTAGATCAGATCGAGATCTAAGGTTTGCAGCCGTTGGATGTGTTTTAAGTTTATTTTTTTTTATTTTTCAGCCGAATTTCTTGCTTTCTTTTCGAATTTTTGCCAAATGTTGATCCCAATTGACTTTGTAATCCTGTTTTCATAAAAAATTGCACGTACTCGTATTTTTGGCTATGATATCCCATGTTATGCATTATATTCATAAATTTTCTTTCAAAAATCTGTTAAATTAATTTTATTCCTTATTTGTGTAAACTAGGACTTACCAAAATTTTCATCTGTCAATTCCGTATAATTTTCTAAATAAAAATTCAAATTTCATATGAATT
Source organism: Tinospora cordifolia (assembly GCA_030144865.1). Classification (NCBI taxonomy): domain Eukaryota; kingdom Viridiplantae; phylum Streptophyta; class Magnoliopsida; order Ranunculales; family Menispermaceae; genus Tinospora; species Tinospora cordifolia. The sequence goes on from JAJIYU010013950.1 coordinate 10,653, forward strand.
TTTTAAGAAGTTATAACCTACCCTCAGAAAAAATGTCGTCCTCGAAATTTGTGCATATTTAGGTATTCCATGTGAACAGATAAAGGTACTTGGTCATCATTTCGCTTTCGAGTTCCCATCCCAGTGATGTTTCCACAACACCCTTACTAATGGGATATCCTCTGTTCTTAGATTCTGTACCTTGTGGTCAAGGATTCTGACCGCTGTTTCCTCGTAGGTAGCATCATCTTGAATATTCACTTCCTCCTAGTGAATGATGTGAGAGGGGTCAGGTTCGTATTTTCTCAACATGGATACATGGAATACATTATGTGTTGAAGTTATCCGGTTTGGTAGGTCTAACTCATAAGCATATTCCCCGATTCTTCTAAGTATTTCAAAGGGTCCGACAAACCTTGGAGTTAACTTCCCTTTGAATCCAAACCTTTTGATACCCTTCTAAGGACTGACTCTCAGAAATACTTTGTTCCCAACTTGAAACTCTAGTGGTCTTCTCCTTTTGTTAGCGTAGCTTTTTTGACAGCTCTGTGCAGTAGTCAGTCTCTTTTGTATTAACTTGACTTGGTTATTCGTTTGTTCCACCATGTTTGGCCAGTTAATACTTGATCTTCAAGTTTAGCCCAACAGGTAGGTGATCTGCAGGGTCTTCCATAGAGAGCTTCAAATGGAGCCATTTTTATGCTTGCTTGATGTTAGCAACCCCGCAAGTGTACGAGATCACAGTAGTAATATCCGGTAAGTCTGGGTATCGTCCTCAGGGAACAAGGGTAGTTTTTGATTTTTCATACCAGTGTTACTAATGATCACAGTGTCATCAAGACAAACTTGAATGTGATTAAGTTAATTTCAAAACCAGAGACTATTTCAAACAAGGATAATGATAAATTTTAAGAATTCAATAGAGAAACATGTCTAGGATAATGAATATCGCCGCATAATTTGCAAATCTTCGTTGTGTTTATGAATTAGCTAATCTATGAGTTATAGCATCAATGGTTGAAACCCTTTCCCAAGGCGTTTCAACATTCACTAGATTCGTTTCGTCAAACCCTCTCCTGAGGCGTTCACTTGACAATCTATGTGTTTAGACTGACAATCCTTGTGCAACTCCCTAGATTGGTCAACAATCTCCCGATCAATCAACTGGTCTAGGTCCAGATTGTGATATCCATATTTTAGACTTCTCTCCCGAAATAGACTAAAATATTAAGTTCAATACATCTATAGCCAGTAGACATAAAGCTTTAAGTCTACACAATAAAGAATAGAATATATAAATCAGCAACTACAATTAGATATTACAAATTATGCTTTGAACAATCACATCCCAGACAATTAAACTGATTAGCTCGACATGAATGTAAAGGAAAACATAAAATTAGATTCAAATTAGCAATACATACTCAAATCTCTTAACAATCTTCAAAAACCAATAAAAACCCAGTCTTTGATGCCCTAGTAGCCGTCACAGTGTTCCTTTTTCTATTCTCCCTCCTTTTGGCTCTAAAAACCTTCTTCTATTTATAGTCCTGCTCTAAAAAACCAAAAAAATACAAAAATCTCGCTATACAATCAAGTGACCTAGGTCAGTGACGTGGTCCATGAATTTGATGTCAAAAACTCAGATTTCCTGCATTCTGTCCACCACGGTCTGTCAAATTTCTGTGCCAACCATGTTCTGGTGACCACAGTCTCCAGTTTATGGACCGCGGTCACCAATTTGTTATTCACTGGTTATGCTCTTCTGTTCTGAGTGCAACCTTCAGTTCTTATACTGCGGTCTTCTGGTATTTGCTCTTGATTCTATCTCTTTTATGCCTTCTTCTGATGCATTCTTTGTGTGTATCAACCTGTATCCTATAATACATGCAAATTCCTTTCCCAGACATTATTTTCTCATAAAAACATATCAAAACTATCGAGAACAAGGCTTAAAAGTTATTAAACAATGTATTTCCTAACTATATGCAACTATTGCTAATTATGCACTTCTTCACTTATATTTTCTCTTATTTCCTACAAAATGCATCATTTTGCCTATTCTAATATTAGTTTATTATGCAACTAACAAATACCCCCAAACTTAGACTATTGTTCGTCCCCGAACAATGTTTCTACTCTAAAGTTAACGTGTCATGCCATATAGAGTTTAAATTTTTTTTCACTCATCATTGTAACCTCAATTTTCCATTCCTATAGCTTATGACTCATTAACATTCCCTTAAGGACATTCAATTTATCTAGATTTTTAGTTCATCCTTTGTTCTTCCTTAACTTCACCCTATCATCTGTTAGTATCTCAATTCTTTTGGACTTTGTAAGTGATTTGCGGGTACCATTCCATTCGCAAAAATCATCTCCTAATACCTAAGTACACAGACCCTCTCAATCCTCTCATCTATCTATCTTCTACTCAAGTCAAACTATAGTCAGAATCAGTGGTCTTTCTTTTAGGTTGTAACGTGGCCTGACTCAAGGTACAAGTGTAATAGGAATTTAAATCTGACTCAGGTGTACACTCATAGCAATAATAATAACCTAATTTGTTTAATTTTCTTAAATATAGCTTGAGCATTTCTGTTCTATCCTTTGTTTTTCTTTGTTCATACTCACAACCATGTCTTCATAGCTCCCCCAAACTTTTTTCAGTATATACACTCCAAATTATACTCATAAGTACACTTCATACAAAAGTCAACAGTTCAACTATCATTGATAATACTAAAACACTAAGAAAATGTAACTCTTTTTTTTTTTCTTTTTTTTCTTTTTTTTGAATGTAAAGGAAAACATAAAATTAAATATATACATATTTCAATGTTCGCATCCCCTTCTTCTTTTGCATCATCAGAATAGGTAATATTACAACCATGAGTGCACACAAATA